>JAODLD010000040.1:18153882-18183138 GCA_026781065.1 Mormyrops boulengeri | reverse complement strand
AAATCGCCCCTGCCCTTGCCCGGTTGTGGGGTTTTTTGGGGGGGGGGGCCCCGTGCGGCCCCCCCGGGGCTTCCCCCGACCTCTCCTATGTAAAATGACGCCCCCCCCCCCCCCCCCCCCCCAATCATTCAATAGGATTTGCACTTTGAGCAAAGGCACTGCAGTTACCTGACTTTCCAAATGGAGGACTGTACTGAAGCTGCAAATATTACACATTCTTTTTGGTTGTTGCACTGCAATTACAATAAAGACCCCATTTATACTCTTTTATAGGTTTCTGTCTCATTTAAAAGGAATTGCCTGGAGTCCCGATAGTCTGGTCTCAGTCACGCGTTACATTGAAACTGTGGTGAAGGGAGACACCCGGAGAATATATGGGGTACTGCACCCATTTCAATTGTTGCCTGGACATTGCAGTGCAGCTGTAAGGCGCAAACCCAAAGCCCTACTGACCACTTAGTGTTAACTAATATAATACAACAGACCAGAGTTTTAGCTATTAAATGTCACAGACCATTGGGAGTCTAAGGTCTTAAATGTTAAAGTCAATGGAAGTCTTCATGCCTGAGACTCCATCTGTATGGTCTGAGTTTCCTGTATGAGGACAGAGTTGACAAGTGTCCATGTGAAAACTGTTTATCTCTTTTAGTTTGTCTGACTGGCAGGGAGATTGGACAGGGAGCCCTGAGCACTGAACTTAAGTAGCTTCCTTTCTGTTCTCTTGATGCCCTGCCGATCGTCTCAGGTAGGAGATGGAAAGCAGGACTTGATGGCAGGCAGCCTTTTGAAGTTCAGCAAGGCAGTCGGGTTACTACACTGCTTTCTCCAAACTAGCAGCACTTCTGAAGCCGGGCTGCAGACACTTCGCCATGTGCTTTGGATATGGTACAGACTGTTTATGCGTTTTTTTTTTCCTAGTATTTGGAGATTGCATCAGGATATAGAAATTCACAGTTGACATCAAGACTTTTGGTGGCATGTCTGAGAAATCCCAAAAGAACATTGCATCATAACCTGACTGAGAATGATAAATCATTAACGTTATATCTAAAGGCTTTGTACGAGGGAAAAATGATATTGATCATTTTTCCCTCCTGTTCCATGGTTGACACAGGTGCACACTAATATGTAGGACTGTGGGGGCTCAAGAAAGACTGTTACGCAACAAAAGCAGAAGATTCCTTGTCATCCCAGAAAGTGAAGGCTGCTGTAGATAGGAGACAGAGAAGCTTGAATACAAGTGTGAGTGAATCTTTTAGCTTGAGTAAATGAACTTGGAGGCTCTGATAGCAACACTGTGTCTGAAGGAGGAAAATGTGTCTCTCCAAGGGAACAAAGGCCTGGAGAGATACAGCAGGCACGGCATTCTGCTCCACAGTCATCTCTCTGCAGAGCACCAGACATTTGCATAAACACATAGAACACATACTGGCTCTAATACGTAATAAAAATGCAGAGATTGTGGACATCGTCTCACCAGTAGGAGCCGTTTTATTATGGCCGGTCGGGATAAGGCTGATCCAGCTGAAGTGGAATTTAATTATGGATGAAAAGGCTGACAGAAGAAATGAGGACACTTTGCTGACACAGATCTTTGCCATTGTTCTGCTCATAATGAATTTGCACATTTAGATAAACTGCATTTTGCTCTCTGGTACTTTGTGAATCTGATCTTCAGCTACAAAAAGCAGAATAAACACAATGCAGTCACAAGGCTGTGCTTCAGGGCCCGGGCTGATGGGAGCACGATATCTTCCTCCATACGCAAAGTTCTGCTTAGAAAATAAGTGCCTGTTTTCCCCAAGGTCGTCAAGGCACCGATGGGTCAAAATGCCCAAACAAAACCCTCTCATCCCACATCAGTCGATATGTGGAACATGTACTGGGTCCATATTAACCCAGGACAGGACCTATCTATAAACACATGAAAAAAAACAAACATTTTATTGATTAGAAAAGGGATCACCGTGGCACGGGCCCCGTAAAGGGGGTGTTACAGGGGGCCTAAGAAAAATGTAACATGCAGTGCTCACAGAAAGTCCTGGGACCCTTGCTGGATTCTGGAAGAATGTTGAAAATTTATTGGTTTCATAACAAAAAGACGGGCGACTTTTAACATATCTGCACATATCTTTTTATTTATCTGTCTATCCTGAGCCTTGCAGTCAGGAGCTCTGGCCTCAGGCCCACATAGGAGGACAGAGAGAGGCCACTCACCATTACAGTTGGGGGGGGGGCTATCAGGCAAATAAGTTGATGCGTGCATGTTCTATTCTTGCAAACCGAAGTTGGTAATGCGGGACTGGACTTAGGCATAGGCAAACTAGGCAGCTGCCTCTGGTCCGATTAGAAAACGTGGGCTCAGATTGACAGAAGGGGGCCTTGATGAAATCCCCCCCCCCCATATGCAAAATCTATTAAGGGGGAGACTCCCTTCATCCCCCCAAATTTATTTCTGGCTAGGGGCCCGCCTATGGCCCCTGACAAGGCAAATCCGACCATGATGACAGGAAGATGACAGGATGAGGTTGAAAATTCTGAAATAAATACCACAGAAGCAACTCAGAATGGCATTTAGGAGACATTATTAAAAGAGAGGATAAATATAGTTGTTAGACATTTTAGTCAGTTTCACAGGAAGTGTCTGATGACTGCTTTCCTATGTGACACACTCACTGCATTCACGCTGACAGCCAGTGTCACTGTAACGTTGCAGCTGCTGCACTGAATGCTTACTGGCTATGGCAGCTCTCCCCCCCGACGGCCACGATCCCTGCGGCCACTGGATCGCAAGTTCGGTGAGAGCACTGGGATTCCTGCACCTGACGTTTGGGGCTGGATTTCTGTTTTATCACCTGCCAAGTGAAAGTCTAAAGACAGTGCCACCCGCCCCCCCCCCCCCCGACAAGCTTTCAGTTATTTCAAGGGATCTCCTGGGACAGACTTGGTTTGTTTTGTGATTTGGCTGGCAGGTATGCTTTTGCCAAAGAAACAGCAGGGAGATTGAAGGAAAAAAATATAAAAATATGAAATGACAGATGGAGTGTCATAGTGATGCGTTTGAACACCTAACTTAATCATAATGATACTGAGTGCCGTTATTGCTTGGTGTCCATGCCCATTCCACTATGGGGCCCTTTGAAGGCTGTTCAGTGGCATTGAATCTCCAGTAATAGCACTGACCTCTCAGATAAATTTACAGCACTGAGTGTGGTGACCTTACCAATGGTTTTGTGTATTTAGGAGTCTGACCTTGACTGTGATCAGTATGATTATAACATTTGGGTGATGTCACTGCCCTTACCATATCATAATTATGCTAAAAAAGACAGGTGCCTGCGATGACACAAAAATTGCGTAAACTTACAGCTTTCACTGCGAGCACGATGGAACAAACTTGCCAGAGTGACATCGAGTGACGCCGCTGGTGTCATTAGTAATTGAGATGACGGTGACAGTGTGGCACCATATGAGTCCATTTCTACTGCCGTCAACATAATGAGAAGAAGATGGACAGCGGTGAGAGCGGCTTCCCTGCGTGCCAGACGGACTACGTCTGCGCAGTAAAGGAGATGTCGCTTTTGATCAGACTGTTACACATCCCTGTGTCTAATTGGTAATCGGTTCTGTGTTTAATTCTGATTCATGTGGCCGCTAAAAAGAGACTATGAAAAGCAAAGGAAAACTGTACGCAGAAAGCAGTATACAATCATAGACTACGGAGTTCCTGCTTATTTAACTTACACACTAAGGTGATTTTTGTTTTGTTTTGCTTTACATATGCGCATCTCCAAATGAGGAACTATCAAAGACAGAAAAGAGCATCATTCCCTGGTTTGTTTTCTAGGACCACATTTAATGCCCTTGCCGTAAGTGTTATGAATGAAGGCATTCAGCCCCTCCTGTCAGTGTAAATTCGTCATTGCAGCCGTCAGAAGAACAGTGTGCCTTCTGATGTCACTTTGCTAACTAGTCACTAGATTCAAGATTCAAGAGGTTTATTTGTCACATACGCAGTTACAACATGTAGTGAAATGTAACCCTGGTCACTCCAAGCAGCTGTGCATAATAAGAGAATAATAAAATATAAAATATATGAAATATATTCAGCTGTACATAATCACTTGCAGACGTTTTAAATAAGGCTGATGAAGCATGGAAGGAATTTGGTTTCCAAGAATTTGCTGAATATGATAAAGAACAGAAATTATGCCTTGGTTAACTTACTTTCCTTATAGGTCAAAATATTTAACCTAGTTGTGCTGCATATAGCTGTAACCAAGGACGTCACTAGTGATTTTGGGCACCATGAAAGTATATAATGTTTGGCCCCCAACCCAGACCAATCCAATTATGCTCCAAATATTTATGAATTATCCTACCCCCCAACACCACCCCTGGTTGAATTCATACTTATTATTAATATCTTTTAGTCATGTGTGGTTTTCCAAAGATCAGGTTATTCTCTTGTAATTATGAAACCTTCAACCATGCCACTTCCTACAGCTAAATTGTAATATTTAGTAACTCCTTCTATTTGCAAAAAAGAGACCAGTAAGTGTCAAAAGCTAAATTTCATAATTAAACTTCACCCAGCCCTTCGTGTCACCAGTATCTTACATGCTCTGTCTTGTACCAGATATCTCTGATATCACAAATTCATTTGTATCTCTTTTTTTTTTGTTTCCAGAATAGCAGTGTAGCTCAATCCAGTAGCATTCACAGCTGCTGCTTGCATTATGTGCCTGATTAATGAGGCTGGATGGTTAACTCTAATGAACGTGTTAATCAATATAATCTGCCATATTTTAGTCAAAAGCTTGTGTATGAGTGGAAAATGCAGTTATGTTTTCAGACATCCTGACACAAACTAAGGAAGCACAATTACGGCACCCTATTCTGTATTTGATTGGGTTTCGCATCGACAAACACAACATCTAGAGTCACCATTCTCTTTTTTAAGGAAATCAAAACCATTGATTTTCTTCTGCTGAGAGCCAATGAAGAATTATCATAAAGAATTGTCATAAATGAGGAATGATTCAGATCTCAGGCATTGATCAAAACACAAAGGAGCCTGAACTGGATAAAGCAACACTGCTGAAGGCAGAAAGAAACTGTGCAGAGCTGGTGCTGTGGAAAAGCCTCAGGGACCTACTGGAGAAGTTACTACATAGGCGTACAAACTCTCAGTAAACACCAACCTATCCTTTGGATCAGTTCCTTCTGGAAATGACTTTGAGATCTTTTTTGTTTGATCGTTGGTATCAGAAACATTGTAGGGAATCACAGCTGAACAAATTTGTGCATCAAACACATCCCCCTCACACCGTCCCCCCCCCCCAGAGAATCAGGACCATAGCGTGAATGAGAACTAGGTTTACTTCAATGATCTAGAGATCCATAGGGGTATTCCACATGGCAGGATTTCTTCATTAGCCAGATAACTCAAGCCAAAATGAAAGGATTGTCCAATAGTAACGCCACTTACCTCCCCACCTATTGGACAGTTTTTATGTTTGGCTTAAGTTATCCAGCTAACTGGAAATTTCTGCTTTGTGTAATACTCTATATGTCATCTGAAGCGTGAGGTCCTGATAGGGCCACCCACCGCTACTCTGTATGTGTGGACTTTGCATGTTCACCCCATGCTGTGGTGGTTTCCTCCTTGCATACATGTGCCCTGAAAGACTGGCATCTCATCCAGGGTGGACCCCAGCCTTGTGTTATGCAGGCCCGCATAGCATGCAGCCGGGAATAATATGGATGAACAGTGCCCTCATGTGGAATATTTAATAATTACTGTTCGGTTCAGCAACAGCATTGCTATGGTTATTGTTACGTTTACAACTTGGAGAAAGAAAAAAAAATCCCAAGAGGCCTGCTGGTGTATTAAGAGGTTTGGCATCATACCTTTAGACTCCTGCTCCACCTCCTGTGTGTGGAGTAGTGTGTGCTGGGATGGACTGGTCTAGATTGCTGATCAGGATGAAATGGTTTAAGGTTGGAGTTCAAACCATCACATTACAACTATTACATACATGCATATTGTCTTCTAGTGACACATCAATGAGTACTGAAATATCCAAATACCTAGTGGAAGTGGTTGGTTTAACACGATAAATGTGATTTTCCACACATATTAGGGGGCGTACGGCCTCATTACTAATTGGCGATTTTTACTAAAAAGAAAATCTGACCATATCAACAGTGCATACTATGTAGTAAAATCCATTCTCTGAATGTGCATGTACTTGTATAAAACATCTAGCAGGCATGATCTATTGGGACGTAACCTGTGAAGTACAATGTTAAAACCTGCTGATGTTGGTCTGTACCGCCTATTTTAAAGATTACAGGGAAAAGCGGCATGGGCGCGGCTACAAGTGGGCAGTGGCGACTCAAAAGGACCGCCTGCCAACCACCAGAGACAGGCCGAATTTACACAGTAATTGGCGATTTAGCAGAATCGCTAAATCAGCAAGTTAATAACTTTAACTTTTGCCACCCACCTCCCCATTTCGAAGACTGTTGCCCGTGAAGTATACCCAAAAGACCACCCCAGGATGGCATCCTGTGCGGGGTAGAGCACCTCCCCCCCCTTGTCACACCTCTCTGTTTCTGGTTCACGGATCTCCATGCATCGGCTGTCTGACACCGGCTGTCTTACACGGGTTTATGCGCCGCGCTGCGCCTGAGTCACGGTGCTGCCGGCACCTGGTAGGTCTTGGGAGTGGAGAGGGCGTGGAGCAGTCAGTGGGTGTGGAGATCCGATGGAGATCTGCGGCTCACAACACGGAAGTCAGAAAGTTCCCCGTATCCAATCGAGATTTCGGCTTATCCTCCAAAGACATGTTCGATGTAGACTTTAAATAGAGAGGGGGAAAAAACACAATTTGGTGATGGGCTGTACAATCACCAGTTGACTCTATTTAAAGATTTGACCCAGGTCTTTGCTGCTGCAGCACTTGACTCCTATCTCCAGGAATCGTTTGACATTAAGAAAACATGAATCCTCCGGGAGCCGCCACGGAGAAGGAGCCCAGCCCGGGCGCCGCCGTGAACCACATGCCGATGGAGTTCCTAATGCACTTCGGGAAGCTCCTCCTGGTCCTCTACCCGGTATACCTGACGGGCTACCTGGGCTTCAGCATTAGCTGGGTGCTGCTGTGCCTGGTGATGTGGACCTTTTGGGGCAAGAACCAGCGAAGCAAGAGCGCCCGGTTGGACACGGCGGTGGGCTTCGTGGAGGACGAGAAGAGCATGATCAAACGGGAGCTGAAGGCACTCAACATGCCGGCGTGGGTGCGTCCGCTGCCTGTGCGCTCCGACACACTGCAGGGTTTTTATTACCGCTCTCAAGTTCATGCCACCCGACTGGGGCAAAAACAGAATCCCTGATCACACTCATTCTTTTCTTTTTAATAGCGACCACCCTGCCTAAAAACTTTAATATATTAGATCAAGTTTGGTTGTTTGTTGTTTGCGAGGCTTGTTTGTTGTTAGGGTGTTTGCTGTTTGCGTATTTATTTGTCTGGACTGCATGTAACTTGATGTCCTGGTAAAAATCCCCGCAGCCCTCAGATTTAATTGCCTTTGCATTTGAAATGCTTTAACCACTTTTTCCTATGTGAACATGTCCATGTTTCTTAGTTTTAGTTTAAGTTTAGATGTGAGTTGAGAAACGCTTCTCAGAGCTGAACCTGGCTGCTGAGAAGGCCACAGACTCTCCTGTAGATGTAACATCAGTCAGGACTACTGAATAACGATCAGAGGTTAATTTTTCCTGTTCTAAATGGTTTACCTCATTATATCAGGCCATTTACGCCATAATCTGTGATTTTGATGGTTTTTGTGACGGTGCGCGATTTCCCCATTTGTTTTCTGTATTATATATTGTTCACCTGTGATGGGGCACTTGAGTGAGTTAATGTGCAAAGACGTCAACCAGAGGTTTGCTGGTTTGTATAGTACACGGTGAATAATATTGCGATGCTGATGTAATAAAGTTTCAGTAGATATTTCCTTATACATTTACCTTATTAAAATATATAGGCCTATATTTTCAAAACGCATAATGTACAGGTTAATGTTAACTAAATGTCTGCGAAACAAAACAATTTTTTTTAGAAAGCTGTATAGATTTTAAAACGACCACATGTCCCAGAATGCTGTGAGACAGGCTGTCCTTTTGTCAGCATTACAAGCCTGACTTTTTGAGAAGTGTCATGCATGTTTTACCTGCGGAACAAATTAGTAGGACATGGCCATTCACCCGCTTAGTAATTAACTAATTATTTGATAATTGCACATTAGCATGAGCCTTCAGCACTCCATGGGCTCATTCTGACTGGTATAACATGTTAGCTGCTATTATTATTATTATTATTATTATAACATGTTAGCTGACCTGCTTAGTTACATAATGCTTTTCACTGTGGTGTTTTTAGGAAAGTGATGCAAAGCTATCAGTTGCATTTATATTTAAAATAGCAATTTGTCATGATCTTTAAAAACATTTTTTTTCCACCTGGTCTTTCGCGATTCCCAGCTGTCCACTTTTTTGCTCCCTCCCCCAGCCTCCTGCCAGACAGTCTACATTTTTGCTCCCTCCCTTCCAACAGCAACAATGTGAATTGTTTGGCGGTCCCCAAGGACCAGGTTGATAAACATTGCTTTAAGCAGCTGATCAATCTATACATGAATTGACCTGGATCTTTCGGTCCTGTGGTCTTTGGGTTGTGTTTCAGGACAGGTGCTACCCAGTAAGGTTTCATAAATGTGGTGATGTTTTTGGTATTTCTCTGTAAATATGCAAATCAGATATGAGTGCCATGCCGATGACGGGGGGTCACCGACTCATGGTTAAGTGAGTGATTTCTGTAGTCAAAGTACTCCATGGTTCAGACGTCCTTATCAGTCTGATGTCTGGATCCTTTCTGCTGCAGTCCTGCTGGATTAGTAGCTGCTTTTTTAAGGTCATGACGTGGGCTTATGTCTCTAATGACCATGACAATATTCGTAGTCAAAGTACGTCCAAAAAGGTTTAACTTGTGTGCAATAGACATAATTCTGCATTATTTACTCCTAGCCGAATGCAGTAATTCAGGAGAACACAAACTGGCCAGACTTTGTTTCTGTAAATGCAGATGTGATTCTGGTAAGGGTATGCCCCCTTTGGGATGGAGCCAAAACCTGTTTTGACTGAAAGGTAGTTTATAATGTCCTGCCACCTCCATGATGGGCAGCAAAAGTCAAAGAGATACGTAAATTGTATGGCGAGAGTGTTGGAGACCAGACACATGAGTTTAGATTCAATAATGGCATGAAAACATTGAACAACTGAAAAATGTCAGGCTGCCTTCTTCCCCAAGCCGTTCATGTACTCATTCTCAGAACAGGTTTTGCTGAGTGATTAGTTCCGTCAGAAAATTTGGGTTAGTTATACATTTAAATACAACTGCATACTTATATTTACATTTAAATCAGCCCCAGTTTGGTTTTGCCTTATACAATATCCAGAAAAGGACTTGGTGTAATTTTATCATACTTTGCCCAAAAAGTTCACAATAATGGTGAATTATTGTATCATAGCTCTCTCTCTCTCTTTTCTCTACTCCAGGTCAGTTTCCCAGAGGTTGAAAAGGTCGAATGGCTGAATAAGGTACACTGTTATTTCTCTCTATCACCCTCTTATTAGTCGTGCACCACATAATGACGTTTTGGTTAACGACGGACCACTTATATGATGGTGCACTTAACAACAATAGTAATAACAATAATAATGTTACTGGTTTATGCATTTGCTGTACTCTACTTTTTATAATTATTTTAGGGGGCACTCTTTCTGCTTATTAAATAACACTTCTGTAAAACAGTATGCCGTATTACACATAGTGTGGAAGTACACTATTATGTTCTCACAATGATGAAATTGCCTAACATTGCATTTTAATGCATTTTTCAGAAGGTGTCCGCGACATTAAGTGACATGTGACTGTATATAAAACTTTCTGGTTTTAGGATTACAGCTGCAGTCTGTAAAGCACGTGACAGCAAAAATTGGTCCACTTTCAGAAATGTCTGCTGCTTCCAAGCAGTGTGATTTCACTCCATGCCTCAAGAACTTTTGCCCGCTTGCTTTTTCCCCAAGATCCTGTTGCAAGCCTGGCCTTTCTTTGGAATGTTCATGGAGAAGTTCCTGAAGGAGAAGGTCCAGCCATCCATCCAGAGTTCTAACCCTGCCCTCAAAACTTTCACCTTTACCAAAGTGCACTTTGGCCAGAAGGTTGAGTCATTTTGCATTCACCTTTTTGAAGTCACCATCATTAGCAGGACATTTGAGGGTATTTTTCCTGGAATCCAGTACAGTAGCAAGGTTTCCTCACTCCCCCTGATTAGCTTCCTCTGTGGTCTAATAATTGTACGATTAATATAAAGTTAAGAAGAATATGTACCTCTGTTGCATAATTGAGAAATGGGTATATTAATCTTAGATTAACAGTAAATCAAATGCAGACCCTTCCATGTTCTAATTTTCTTATCATAGGCCAGATCAAGGGGATAAACCATGACTGTAATATTGCTGTTTACTGTATTATAAGTGCATAAATGCTCAGTATTGCAATGATAATAAAATGATGGTAAATGAAACTGCCATAATATGGTGAGTATTTATAGATTGTGAGTCAAGGTAAAATTCCATTCAGTAAAATGCATTCCATGTTGTTCAGTGTGCTTTGTGTGTTGATTCAGCCCCTGAAGATCACTGGAGTGAAGGCATATACTGAGGAAGTGGACAAGAGGGAAGTCGTCCTAGACCTGAATCTCAGGTATGTCAGCCACCGAAAGAGTCCTCAGAGGACAGGTATGACGTGTCTTCCACAAAACACCCCAGGCCTGAAAACGAAGCTGAGCTATGCTGGGGCTGGTTTTCAAGTTCACCTGAAGTAGCTAACGTGATATGTGTGTCTTTGTGTGTCAGGGAATATTTTTTTTTTTATTCAAAGAACAGTTCACATTACACTGAAGTCTTCTGCCTTCTTTAAAAGACTCGTTCTCTGAAAGACAAGATAAAAACACCCAGCCATGCTAAGTTTGAGCGGTGCAGTCTTGACATGTTATGTTGACCCAGAGAGCGAGGATAATATCCGAAGGGTTTTTTTTCCCCTTGTGGTTGGCAGCTATGTGGGTGACGTGGACATTGATGCCGACGTGAAGAAACCAATCACTGCTGGAGTGAAAAGCCTGGAGGTGTGTGCACCTTGGGGCAGCCCTGTCCCACCTTCCCCGTCTCCTCTCGTCCCTTATGTTTTGTGCTCTGTACACCCACTTGTGTGCTGTGTCAATGCTCTCCTGACTCACTGCTCAAACACTCCTCAGTGTTTCTGAGTCATCTTGCCAAACTGGTCAAACGAGCCCCAAATCCATCCATCTGGTACTCCACCTGGGCTATGGGAAAGGCCTTCTGTCAACGGCCAACCAATCAGAGTTGAATAATTTGCATTCTTTCAAACAAAGATTGCGATTGAATGTCTGACTGCTCCCAAGCAATCAAACGGAGCAGGAAAAACCAGTTTCCTTTTGTGTCATGAATGTGCTCCATGTCTTTGATGTGCCGTTTTCATGATTTTCTTTACACATCTTGTGGATGTGAATTCTCCTTATAACTTTGGCTTAATCTTCTGGCCCTCGGTTCTTGTCTATACTAAATGGAAGGTCATGTGCTCCGGATCCTTCTCTGGGATGCTGTCTCTGCGTCCTGACCTTAGAAAATACTTAACCACGTATTTTCTTATGCTTGGTCTGATATTTTGGTATCTTCACAACACGCTGAAGACCTTTTTATTTATTTCTTTGTTTGTTTGTTTGTTTATGCATGCGTATCTGCCAGTTTTTTTTCTCTCTCTGCCGTATTTGTTTGTCAAATTATGCTCCCAGATTTTACGCTTGGTTGATTCTGCAACACTTCCTCTTTTAGGACTAAAGTTAGCTTTATTCTCAATCTTGTCCCTAAGGAACAGATAAACTGCTCCCTCATTCATATGTAAATTGTTATGAATATCCACTCCTGTTTGAACTTGGACTGTGCCCTTTACTGTTTAATTTGTTCTGCTGCACTCACTTCTTCACAGTTACAAAAACACACATGCTTGTCAGGCCCCGTGACCTGCTGGTGCCCAGTGACGGGTCTTCCATTGCTTCCCAATTTGGTGCAAAGGTGCCCCTGCGACATACACAGTGTGAAAAAGAGAGAGTTTGGCTGGGACTCTGAAATGCTTCAGATCTACCCCCAGCTCTGTCTGTGGCATTTTTCTTCTTCCTGTGTTATGAGCATTTTTTCATGTCCAGTCGTCCCTATAAGTTTTCTAACAGCTATTGGAGGGGTTTACCATCATCAAGGTTTTCCCACTGAAAGTAATAAATAATGAGCAGAGTTGGAAAGTTCAGATCCAAGAAGTAAAAATCCAGACCAAGATCTTTTTTCAACCAACTACTTCAATCTAAAGAGTCACAGTCAGAGTACTCAACTGATTGGTTGGGACAAAATCTTAGTCTGGATTTTTACTGTCTGAACCTGAACTATCTACCTCTGCTAATAACAACATGTATTCGGTGTGATCTAATACGGCGGTCTGGGGCAACATCGTTTCTGTTTCAGCTTCATGGAATGCTGCGTGTGATTCTGCAGCCTTTGATTGGCCAGTCTCCCCTGGTGGGTGGGCTCACAATGTTCTTCATACGCCGACCAGTGAGTAGATAAGTATATAAGATAAATATCACAGTTATTACTTAAATTTGATCACTTGTTATTTATATTGATTTGTTTTCCAGGACTTGTTGATGCATGCTGTATCTTGATGGATGTTTTTTTACTATGCATATTTAGACGCTGGAAATAGACTGGACGGGAGTGACCAACTTCCTGGATTCACCAGCGCTAAAGTACGGCTTGTTCAGCTGTGTTTTTCTGGACTGTATAGTTTTAGGAAGGACCTTGAAGTAAACCCTACCCCCCCAAAGACACTCTTACTCAAGAAGGATAGTTCTCAGGGCTAAGGGTCCTTGGTAAATACCGGAATGTCACTGGTTTACTAGTCCCTACTGGTAATTTTCTAGCCAAATTTCTAGTTGTATAAAAGTTTTAGCAGATGTTTAGGATGCTATAGGAAAATGACCCATAATAAGCACTATAATATACCGTATAGATATTGACTTTCTAATTGAAGATCACTGTGTCAGGGTGCAAATTAACCACATATTTTCTCATGCTTTCCCACATATTTAGGTACCCTATTTAGGTGAATGTTCTGTAGGTCTCTGACTTAATAATGGTGTTGCAGGTTTGCTATGATTTTCTCCCCTCTCTTCATCCCCTGCTCAGTAACATGACAGAATCTGCCATCTTGGATGTGATCGCCTCCACGATGATGTTGCCCAACCGCATGTGTATCCCCCTGATAGACCAAGTCAAGGTGGATCAAATGCGCTTCCCCCTTCCTCGGGTGAGTCTTCTTGGATGCTGCTGGGGCCGGTTTAGTTTTGCACTGAGATGTATGACATTGCAGCATCCTTAACTAAACTGTCAGTGTTCATTTGTGAGACTAATTTGAGTGTGCTCTAGGGGATAGCTCGAGTCCACCTCGTGGAGGCCCAAGATCTGGTTGCTATGGATAGCTACATGATGGGGCTGGTGAAGGGGAAGTCAGACCCGTATGCCATCCTGAAAGTGGGCAGCACCCAGAAACGCAGCAAGACAATCAAGGAGACTCTCGACCCTTGCTGGCACGAGGTCTATGAGGTGAGGAAAAATCCCATCAGGCCTTATCAATCAACACTTACCAGACTGTGTCTTGACAACTGGGATATGCTAGGTCTATAGTTCAGGGACCCGGATCTTATGTCATTTTCCGTCTACTGGAACTTGGCCTAATTATGACTCCTCTGAGAGAGTTCTGGAACCTTTTTTAGTCCCTACTCTGGAGTAGGTACTTTTTGCTCTACCAAGAACTATTGGGTAGGGCTTCTAGAGATAAACTTGCTGATTAGCTGAACAGAAGCACCAGCGCTAACTAAGAAAAGAGATAGAAGTAGTGTAGCAAAAATTGAGCTGATGGAATTATATTCATGTCTCAATTACATTTCATGCATTAATGAATATGTTTTTGTTTGCATCTCCGTATTTCTGCATTGTAAAATTCAATCAATAACCGATAGACTTTTGTCTAACATCACCAGTACTGGTAGTGAATCTTGCCAGCGCTGATTAATGGAATAACGTTATATCACTTTCTGTTCTGTGAAAAACAGAAGATCGATCTGCTGGCCAGATTTAATAATGAATTATAAGTAGGTCGTGGGTCGTATAAATAAAATATAGATAAAAGGCTGGGCCCTGTTTTTCAGTCTGCGCGATCAATCCCCCCCAGTAACTAACAACGTAACTTGTTCAATCTTCCATTGTTTTGGGGTTGGCTGTATAATTTTGTATGAAATTACATGTGAAGTTTAACCTACAAGCTTTGTACAGCGAGTAAGAGATGCATGAAAGTGGAGTGAAAGAGGTTCCCGGTAGATATGATTGAGGAAATTGAAACCAGGCACTAGGTTCCTGAACTTCAGTGGGAAACATCTCTTTTGTCAAAAAGGATCTGTCCTTGAATATGGCTTAACCTGACGTTGAGTGACCACTTGCTGACAGCCCCAAGCTGAACAGCTTCATAATATGGGCAGCAAATTGGGCATTAATCACCAGAATGGTTTTGGATGGTTAACATTTGCCAGTTGTTGATGTGAAAAATATGACAAAACAATTGATTTCTCAACTCTGTTTTTACAGCTGGGTTATGTTTGGTAGTTGTAGAATGTCTGGCATTGAAGGTTGTGGATGAAGCTCGGTTGGTTAATTGAATTTTCTCCTTAGAATAAGTAAAGTCCATCTGTCTGTCTACAGTATGTGATCCATGAGGCACCAGGGCAGGAGCTGGAAGTAGAGCTTTATGATGAAGATACGGACAAAGACGACTTCCTGGGCCGGTGAGAACTGCATTTTCAAGAAAATCCCATTTCGTAAATTACTTGTAAAACCCACAGGTTAAACCCACAAGAGGTGAAACGCTTGCTGCCAGCATACCGCTGTGATGGATTGACAATATATCAGGATTTCTTAAGTAAAACGTTAAGATTTGGCTTTGTGTCCCCAGCTTTAATCTGGATTTTGGAGAAGTGAAGAAGTTGCGAGTTATGGACAAGGTGAGGTAATCATGAAATAAGAAAGTTCTTGCAATGTGTCAAATCTCTGCATGCACTATGAGAGAAGCTCCAGATGAATATCTCATCTTGAAGCTGGGCTACTGACATTTCATGCATGACATGCATTTTCTGAATGGTAGAAGGGATCAGAATATGGTTTTGAACTTCGCTTGTAGGGCGTCTAGCGACCTGGATTCAGAGTTCTTGGTTTTGTGTATGCTACCTCCTCCTGGTTTAGTGTAAAGTCCAGCATCTTGAAATGTGAGATTTCCATCTAATCTGTACATTGCAGTGGTTTACACTGGAAGGAGTGGAGCGTGGGAAGGTTCATCTGAATCTGCAGTGGCTGTCACTCCAAACGGACCCCAAACTGCTCGTGGAGGTTAGAGCCATACTGCAGGGAATTATGGGTACACGTGCGCTGACATCTTCTGCAGAGTATTAGCAAAGAGCTTATATGAATAAACATTTCTACAAGCAATCATCAACACCACCCTGCCATATGAATTGTTGCTGCACGCACAGGTGTGCACATCAGTGTTGCTGTTTTTCTGCACCTATAGAAACAAATACAGCCGTCTGACAGGTATATAAAAGGCAGGTGTTAGTTCTTTGAGTATCGCTTCTCAATAATTCAATAACTGCTCAAATTGGAAAGAAATGTTTCTGAAATCCTATCAAAACGTAGGACTTTGTTTCATGTTTGCAAAATGTGCTTTCAGCTCATGGTAGCTTTGCGAAAAATGATTGCCCAAGCAACTAGGAGTGGCGGGACCAACCAATCAGATGTCTTGGTCCCACCTCCTCTAGATGATTAGACCCACCTCCTGTACAATCTGATTGGTTATCTCTCTGAACCAGTAGTTTTTCATTCTGCCCTCAGAACATTTTTGTGTATGTAAAACTGTCATGTCTTGTATGCTGTCATGGTGTTGGCTGGTGTTTGGGGTTGTTCTTCACTGTAGCCTAGGCTACGTAAACATTTACTATACAACCTTGCACACTGAAATTGAAACTTCTTAGGAGATATATTGCGCTCTGAGGTGCTGACAGACGTCCCCGTTTTCGATTTAAACATTCGCCGTCATCGATGTACTTTTATTGTGGTCTATATACTTGGACAAAGACCACTTCCATGTGGTATTTGCCAAGCATGGTTGAAGTGCACTTCAAGCGCCCTGCACTTGGCTAATTTGAGGAACGGGACACCCTTGAATACTTGCAGTAAGTGCATGAACATGCATGCCAAGTTTGGCAGCATGTAAGAGGGGACTACGTGGAAAAAATGGGACAAATGGAACAGATCCATAGTCTGTGCTTTGTCTAGGTGCTCCAGTATCAATTGGGGCCCTCTTCTGTCTTTCGACTCCCTGTCTCATGTCTGTGTTTCAGACCCTGGATGGCTGTTCTTGTGCTATGCTTGCTGTGTATGTGGACAGCGCCTCCAACCTGCCAGTAAGTGTGGCGATGTCAGAAGCACTGGTCGTCTGAAATCTTTGTGTTATAGCGGTTGTAGGATTGTTTATGCAGTTATTTTTCTTAGTGGTTCTCTCTAGGCGCTTCATGCTACAGGCAGCCAGCTGACTTTGTCTCTCTCCTCTGCAGAAGAACCAAAGTGAGTTCAGCCATACTGAGAAACCAGGAAAACCCCACAAAGAGACCAAGGTATAAATTTCTGGAAAGACAGTTATGGAAGGTGTCAAGTAGTGGAAGTTTCCTTAAGATAACAGGTGAAGCAGTGCTTCACAGAAAAGAAAGAAAAATCGTAACATTCATATTATTTGATATCTTTATGATGCCGATGTATCGTGACAACAACCATTTCCATGTGAAACCAAAAACGTAAAAAAAAAAAAAAGTGTAACAAAGTATTGTGTAAAACAGCACCACCTGCAGGTTGATAAGGGAAGTTCATTGAAATCAAACATTCAGTTCACAAATCTAATACACTTCAACTTTAATTGATTGAATAGTTATGGACTATGACGCATTTTTAAACCAACCCGGTGAAGTAGTGCCTCACCTAGTCTTTCCAGTTATGCGCACTCTTGCTAGTTCTCCATTTTGAACCAGTACAGGATGCGTTTCATCAGGCGCAAACAATCTTCTTCCTAGAGCTGGCATTTATGGGACACGATGACAGTGAAAACTCTGACAGTACAGGAAACTACAGGGAGCTGACAGATGCTCTTTCCAAATATGGCAGCATTCTGCCTTTTCTTGTTGTGTTTGTGTTGCGCGTGTAATATATAGCAAAACGCTTATGTAAAGCTACGTAGCCCTACTCACATTTTAATCATCGCTCCAACCACAATTTTCATCAGCTTTGCTTTCAGTGCTCACCAGGTTAATAGCAACACAATTGAAGACTTGATAATCAGGTTAAATAGAGGTACATTTCTGTGAAATTAGCAACTAATGGAAAATGTTCTGGACAACAATGTAATGAATATGTTAATATTTAGAATTTGCTAGAGTAAAACATTTGGTCAGCAGCTGCCTCTGGTGTTAAGTTTGCTGCAGGTGGCATACTATAAACGCTAAATAAACAACCGGCTACAGGTTCTTCAAAATGTTTCGGTAATTTGCACCAACCAAACCTCTGGTAAGTGGTGACTTCCTTGTGCCACCGGTGCCAGCCCTGTTAAGGTATTAAGGTTTCAGAAATAAATACTTTCTGCACCCATTCTTCATCACCCCACCCTGTTTGTCCATGGTTCCTCTTCCAGGGTCGGGCACAAGATTTAAGTTCTTTGTGTTTTATACTCTTGTGCTACAAGTGACTTTCATCGCTCTAGTGGTCATATGCTGCCACGGCACAGTGTGGCATGCAGTATGACTGGTGATTTCAGTGAAAAATTTAAGGGAACATTAAATGTGATATCGTTTTGCTACTAATGAAGTGACCTTATTATCTGGAATTTTTATTTTCTATTCAGAAAAGTACAGCTTTTTTGACTGAAGAAATCCCGGTTAGTACCTAAATAAAGGTCTTTTTTCCCATCTTCTTTATAGGTAACCAGGAGAAATGCGAACCCGGATTCCTATGTGGAAATCTCTGTTGACAAACAGAATCAGAAAAGCAAGGTTTGGATGTTTAAGTGTCATTCTTGGGCACTGTTTAGTTGTGCTCTCTGTATTGATGACGTTATGAAACTGCCATTCCTCCATCTTTGCCTCATCCTTTGTCTGTCCTCCCATCGCTCGTCAACAGGTGGCGTTTGCGTCCAAAGACCCTGTCTGGGAAGAGTGTTTCACTTTCTTCGTTCAAAGTGTGACAAACCAGGCTCTTCACATCCAGGTAAGGATATTGCTGTGAAGAGTCAGATCTTTGTGTTTGGTGGGTGGAAGGGTGGAGCAATTTGTGCCCTCTGTCCCGCTGCCCCTCCCCTGGACAGAATACCCCCTGTTATCAGTACCAGGGTCATTTTACTCTTCTGGAGTGATTCTTGACAGCTTTCTTACTAGAAAGGGACATTCTTTATCAGTATTTTGGATCAGTGCTTCTCAATCTGGTCCTCAGGGACCCACAGATTGTCCATGTTTTTGTTATGGAAGCTGGGATGGAGCAAAAATGTGGACTGTCTGGCAATGAACCCAGAGGGAGCAAAAACGTGGACCGGCTGCAGGTCCCTGGGGACTGGATTGGGAAACACTGTATTAGATGACTTCTTAAGTCTCATGTATCTAGTTTTTTGACAAGTATTTCATTTAAATGTAAGCTTCCTGGAATAGGTGCCAGGCTCACATCAAGATCTGGATATGAGGTTGCAAGATGGATAGATTGATGTATTAATACATTTAAAGTTATAAATATGGGCAATTATATAAAGATCATTTCCATCATTCTTTATGAATAGCACAGAATATCTCTTATACTCTCCAGTACCAAACATGCTGCTTATGAATGTACTTAAAAAAGAACTTAGCTTTATTGCAAGATTGTATCACTCAGAATTCACATTGGATTCATCCCTTGCATGATGTGATGTCACCACTATTCGTCATTATTGGGTTTTCTTGAATTCTGAGTTTCCATTTAGTCTAGTTGATGTTTGCCCTGGAGGTTTGTTTTGCACGTCTTATTTCTAGTTCCTCTGTTTATTTAGTCCCATATTCCTGCTGAGTGATTTTTCTTCTGGGGAATTCAGGTTAAACAGCACGAGAAGAAAACATTACTGGGCACTTTCACGCTGCCTCTCGCTCGCCTCCTCACCGTCTCTGACATGACGCTGGACCAGCGCTTTCTGCTGGAGCGCTCAGGAGCCAACAGTCATCTCAAGATGAAAGCTACCCTCAGAGTGAGCATAAAATGATAATGAACTTCAGGTTGTTGACTCCCAGTTGACATTCATTGGGATTGGGGTGTGTCCTGCAGTTGTGTTCCCAAAGAAATGGTCAATGGCTCGTATTTTCTGGTTCTGCTGGGCCTGTATCAGCCGATGATGCCTTGAAAGCTTGAAAGTGTCCCCTCCCACAGATCCTGAAGCCAGAAAAGCCAGAGCCCAAAAGCATGAGTCCCTCCCCTGGCTCTCAAACCCAGAAGACCTCAGAGGGGCAACTGCAAAACACCGTTTCCACTCCTGGACTGCAGAGCACCCCCAGTGCACTGCCAAAAGCCTCACCCAGTACCCTGACTAATGCCCATCAAGGTACTTTGCCCAGTACCTCATCCAGTACACTAACCAATGCCCATCCAGATACCCTGCCAAACCCCCCCTTGGTCAATGCCCCCAGAAAGTTCCAATCAGAGTACACCCCCCATCGGACCGAGTCAGCGTCCGACACGCAGTCGATTCGCTCTACCACGGCCAGCTCCAGGGACCTCTCGCACCTTCGTCAATATGACTCCCACAACATTCTTTCCGATAAATCCATGACATCGTCACGCTTCGACCTGACAGATCCCTATCCTGAGTGAGTCCTCGACGCAGTGGTGGTGTTGGTATTAAATCCAAGTTGTGCTTTACTACAGAGCTATCATGCTTTACTAATTTATCCTGGATGATTTCTGGTAGCAGTGCTTGTGTGATCCCTGTGGGTGTCATGGTGTGATGTTTGAGCTGTGGTTTTGCGTTGACTGCAGGGCCATTCTGAACCACCAGGGGGACTTTGGAGCAATTCATCTGACTGTGCGGTATGCTGCCTTGAGGAAGAAGCTCATCGTCATCGTGAATGCCTGCAGGTGAGCGGGCTGCATGCAGAAGTTAGAATTTAGCCAAGAAATGAAATGTCGTTTTTTTTTTTTTCTTTTCTTTAGTGTTGTACAGTGACTTGGTGGAGAACATGGTCATCTCCAACCACCAGGGTTGGGAGTTTGAAACCTGAGTCCTCTCTGAGTTTCCACACTTCCTTTGGGTTTTCTTACACAGTTATGTGAACTTGCATCTCTGAATTGCCTTTTACATGCAATCATGTGGTTGGAAAATGGATGGAAATTAACTTTTTGGTGTGATAAGTTCATAGAAGATCATCATTGTTTCCTCGTCTGCGGGCTTCGTGTGAGATCCAACTGCAACAGATGCCCCATTTTTTAAGAGTACCATGTCTTCTGTGATCTGCAGGAACCTGTTTCCCTGTAGCGATGAAGGTTCTGACACCTATGTGCGTGTCTACCTGCTTCCTGATCAGTCCTGGAAACACAGGATGAAGACGTCCGTGAAGAAAAGGACCATGAATCCAGTCTTCAATGAGAAGTACGGCTCATCTTCTGTCCGGGTGTGAGGCCGAGTACATGAGGCCCTGATCCGCCTCTTCTCCTTTCTGCCAATGTTCTCATGTCTTGTAGGTTTGAATTTGCTGGACCAATAGAATCGATAAAGACCAGGAAGTTGGATGTAGCCGTGAAAAACAACAGCATGTTCCGCAAACGTGAACGAAAGGACATTGGGATGGTATGTAATGGGGAAACGCTGTTTGAATTATAGTATAATGAACAGTATCATTTGATACACGTGTATTTGGTGTTTCAATTAAGACTCTGTCCCTTTTTTTGTACAGGTAATGATTGATTTATCTGATAAGGACCTAGCCAAAGGCTTCACTGACTGGTAAGAGTAACTTTACTCATTTTACCTATCACTAACATTGATAAAATGGCGTTATCAAACTGGAGTTATGACCAAAATTGTGTCTTTGGGGCTCTGTTCTATCTTGTGATAAACTCTTAGTTCGGCTCTGCTTCATTTTGAAGAAAATGGAGTGTGCACATTACAATAATTACAAAATCCACAGTAAAAGCAAGACACCCTTTTTCTCAATTTCAGTGACAGCGGATTTACTTTGTTTGCCTTTTAAGGCAGAAATGCGGTCTGATAGTTTTAATCAACATTCGCACCGTGTGTTTGAATGTGTCCTCTGCACTGGAAAACCTGGGGAAACTCAGCTACACTTGAATTATGAATGTAGCTATTAATCCTGAGCAACACAGTCAATTAGCATCACATACACAGAACTAACAGCTTGTTATAAAATTACTGTTAATGGCTACAAAATACATGAGCAGATCAAGCTTATGAGAAAATCAACCACTAAATCTGTAATGCACAGCTTGGTCAGGCTTTGCAGTTGAAGTATAGTAAGTTCTACTGGAATTCTGGAGTGCATGGGCTAGCCTGCATGAGGAGGTCTAGTAATCTAACATGACATACAGAGAAGATGCGCAGACATCTGCTCAGTCCATCCCTCCATTTATCTCTCCTGACGCAGGTTTGAGCTGACCTTACCTGGGCTGAACAGGCCAGAACAGAGGGAAATTTAAACTTCCTCTGCACGAATGAAGACTCGAGATGTGGAAATTCATTCCACATTTTCTCCTCTCCATCTTTCATTTCTGCTATTTCTATTAATGCTCTTACCCTGAATTAATTTAAAAGCATGTTATAGATGAATAATCATTTCTGGAATGTACATATGTTTATTGTTGACTTTCCTGTACTTGTCTGAATTTGTTTCTGTATTTGAAATTTTAACATGATGAATTTCATATTTGCTCTTTTTGTATGAATAGAAAAGGCAATATTGTAAAGGCATAAATTTGTATGAAATATATATTAAAGTATCAAATTCAGGGAATTTAGTCATGCAGTGCATGACCGTTGAGAAAATAAAGTTCGGTGAGCAATAAGGAGCATTTAGTTACGATTGCTGTTGTTTACGTAGCCTTCTGTGTTCAGTGTATGTCCAACCGTGTATTTCGATCGCATGACAGCCGTCACCAAGTCACTAGTGCGGGTCAGACACCCTGTGCGACGTGTCGGTGTGCCGAAAGCTGGGCGGCTGCTTCCAGAGCATCCCTGGCAAGCAGATTAATGAAACATTAACAAAATGTTACCTATCTGAAACACTGGCACTCGGAATTACAGGCAAGACAGGTGAAGCAGCACCACAAACTCCGGGTTATATAAATACACTTTTACTGTTCAGCCCTCTAATCATATTCAGGAGGTTAGGTTACAAGTTACATTTTTACTTTTAGTGATTTTTGGACCATTTGTGATATTTATTAGTTTTTCAGTCTGTCATATTGTTTCTATATCTGGTATATCCAATTTAACAATGACAAGAGCTCTGTGAAGAACAAGGTTACAGCAAATATCCACTGAAGAAGCAAACTATTGTGAAACTGCACATTAAAACTATACACATGAAATGGATGAAAGTGCTGTCTTTGTTTACGGCTACGAAGTTTGACTTGATTCACTACACGTGAAAATGTGACTTTTTGATGACGCTACATTTGCTTTGTCTTCATCTGCAATCAGGCAGGAAGGGGCAGGTGGAGTAACACCCAGGAAGTGGATGGCGAAGGCTGTCCAGTGCCCCAGCGGCATCTTCAGCATCTTCTGGATCTCACTATTATCACTGTAGACCAGGGCACGTCCATCCAGCATGTTCTTCTCCACTAGAGCTTTATAGTCAGAAAGCTCCAGTTTCTCCAGCTAATGATCAGAAACAACCTGGAGTCAGGTATACTGCAGCTGCATGTAGGGTTACCACCTAATCCATGTCAGGGAGGACACTTTGAGCTTGAACAGTATTTGTAAACTGCCATTTCAATCAAAAGGACCTGGATTTCACTTAAGCACTGAGTCCTTGCTGGGTATCGATTTGGTCAGTCTCTTAATCTTGCATGTGCCACTAATATTAATGTGACACAGCTGGATGAGTCTTTCAATCAAGGAAACAAACCAGTCAAAGCATAAGAAGAACTGAACTATTTAGCTGATTACAGGAGCCTTTCAGTTTTAAAGTAGATTGTGAAACCTGAAGTAGCTCAAAATGTCATTTCTGACATAGATTAGGTGGTAACCCCAGCCCGGTGTTTCTCAAACCAGTCCTCGGGGAACCCAAGACCACGTTTTTGCTCTTTCCCAATTCCCTGAGACTGGTCTGAGAAACACTGCACATCACACAGACCAAAGATCACATAACATTGTGCATAGCAGCTGGAAAATGAAGTAGAATTGTATGGGTGTTTTTTGGGTAACTGTTCTCCTGGTCTCAATGCACGTCACACCCTGCTTAAAATCGGCCTCTGTCTTACCTCCTTACAGATGTCCTCCATGCTCATGTTGATGACGCTCTTGACTGGCAGTGGAATGGGTGTTTTTTGGCTAACTGTGTCTTTCAGACTGGACATTGCCCTGATCCTAGCCAGCTGCCTTTGAATGGAGTGGTCCAGGTTCACAGTGGACAATTTCAACCTGTTGGCATCGTTGATGGTGAATTCGAAATCAACCTTCAGAAACATTTCAAACAATTCAGGGTCACCATCCTGTTCCAAGAGAGGACGAACCCTGTCTCTGATCATGTACAGCTCCACCCTGGATTCACTGAAGACCTCCCATAAAGGTTTCGAGGTATCAAAGCTTTGTTGGTTTATTTTGGCATTCTGTTTGTCATCCTCCATGCACTGGAGGATCCAGCTCAGCCGACATGGCCACTGATTAGCTAAAACCACCCAAGCAGCCATGTACTCTGCGGAGGGCAAGTCGTGTCCCAAAGTCTTCATAATGATGATTGACATTCTAACAGAGGTAATGACTCTTCTTATAGACATAGTGTCTCCCATAATATACTTACGGATAATACCTTCATCACGGATACACTGAAAAACTGATTGTATTAGGTTCTCAAGATCTTTCTCATTCAAATTAATTTCTGGGTCTTTTCTGTGGGTTAAAGGAATATGGCATTCCCTTGAATATTTCTCAAAGGAAGAGGGTGGTGGTTTATCTTCAACGTCATCTGGAAGCTCCAAGTGTCCTGAGGAAATCCTTTTTATAATATTTCGTTTGGAAGAATCACACAGCTCAGGAATAGTGAAAGCTAGCGTCACAAGACGGTTCAAGAAGGAATGAGCTCGGTCTTCTTTACTAAAACAACTTTCTACATTATTCAGTTGTTCAGCAAGAACTTCTGGATTGACAGCAAGCATGGAAATAAATGGACTGCCTTCATCAGAAAATAATATGTTGATGGCATCAAGCACGCCGACAATCCTCCTTGGATTGCATCGGTCCAGGTGGGTTATCTCCAGCACCACTCGTATCTTCTTTCTCTCAAAGGTCTCCATGAAACTGATGAAACAGGAAAGGATCTCCATTTCTTTCTTCACCTCATTCATAAATCCCAGCTGGCTACTCACTTTCTCATTGTCCATCATCTTCTTGATGTTAACATACTGGTTGTAGAAAATGTTTTTCCCAATAAGAAACACATATCTTATGACATAGGTGGCAGGGAGTCCAATAATTCCAATAAAAAAGCTTTCAATCGTGTGTAACTCTATACTACTATCTTGTGCATCCATGACATCTTTAGAGAAACAAAATATCAATGGGAATCCTATCAGGATCCCCAGGAGTACAAAAAGTGTGAAAAGCCATAAAGGAATGCAGCAGAACTTCTTTGACCTCCACTCCGCGGTACCATGTCTACTCACTATCCTTGTCATCGGTGTAGTGTATTGAGTTACACGGTATAGGCTCAGGAGGAACTTACCAAAGTTCTCATGAAAAGCTTCATACAGCCACAACACCAGACCAGCCCACAGCATGTCACTGCCAGCAAAGTGCCAGGCACTAAACCTCACGAATATGTACCGCACAGCCTTTGGCCTCTTATTTTCCTTTGTCTCCACTGGTTGATAGAAGAGTAACCTGAATATAACTTTGAATAGATCAGCTACAGATTGCCTGTTCTTCCAATATTCATTCTCTTGAGCTCCTTTCGTCATCTGACCTAAGGAACACAAAAAAAACAGCTGACAAAAGAGCCTCACTCCTGTAAGATAGATCAAAAACAGGTACCTACACTTCTCATATATACGCAGAGTATTCAAAATGGTACATAGTGTTGAAATATAGTTTTTACAGGTTATGATATAGTACCTGATTTTGACCGGACAATCTGTTGCATATGTTTTCAGAATTTAGTGCTGTTATATTTGAATGAGTGGTCCTCCTCTCGGCCACAGGTGCTGCACACTTACTCTCTATGCTCTTGAGTACCATGTGGATGCGACTGTGGCAGGATGAGTACAGGCCCACGGTGGCCGGGGTGGGGATCCTGCTGAGGGTTCTGGACAAAGCGTAGGCATAGACTCTGTCTGAAGGCAGCTCTGTAGGTGAAAATCAGCCTGTATTTAATTCCCTTCTGCACATACTTGAGGATGCAACAGAAAATCAGCAAAGACACACAGTGCAGCAGAGGATCCATTTTGAGTTTAAGTCTCTGCTTGTGGTACCAGTCTTCTACTTATTAAAGTTTATCAATACAGGCCCAGAAAACATCCAGAGAGACAACATCAAAATGGTAGGGGAGAAAGAGACAGATACACTCCAGATGTTTCAGACACCAGGTCCT
The DNA here is from genome assembly GCA_026781065.1 of Mormyrops boulengeri. Taxonomy (NCBI): domain Eukaryota; kingdom Metazoa; phylum Chordata; class Actinopteri; order Osteoglossiformes; family Mormyridae; genus Mormyrops; species Mormyrops boulengeri. The sequence goes on along the minus strand of JAODLD010000040.1, from coordinate 18,157,017 downwards.
CTTTAAGACGTTTAGCAGGAACAATGCCTTTCTTGAGCCTCTCTGTATTTTGATCTCCCTTTCTTCTGATTGTTACACAGTTCCTGCTTTCCCTCCAAATCCTTAACCATTCCCGTTCCTCCATCTTTCCCATAAGATCAGTCAGATGGGTTGGTTCATGTTCTTGACATAATATGGCCAAAATGAGTAAAAATCTGACAAATGAATGGTTATGGATCCCCAGGGGTTGCACTGTATCGCTTCTACCCAGTATTGGTGGCATGGTTCTTATCCAGTTCTGCTACCCCAGAAGAAAGAACATGTAAGAATCAGTAAATATCATTACATATCAGAAAACATATCTCTGGGATCCATAGCCAACAGCATCCTATTTTACCAGGTCGACTCTATGTATTCACAAACACTACCTCAGCTTACCTTCAGTCATTTTAATGATGTTGTAGTGGTCGCTTAAAAAAAAGAAAATCACCTTTTCTCCCTGCAAAACAATAATGTAGAATTATTGCGCTGTTTTTACTGATTTATTATTATTATTATTCCTGGCGTTTAAAAGGGTTATAAGTCTATGAGCGGAAAATACTCCAGCTCTATCGTTTTGATTGGCACTATAAATTAATCTTAGAATGACCACCCAATCACCTTGATGCTCAACCTTATTGGTGAATAATGCTGTCAATCATGCAAGGGTCCAGTTCTTATATATCGTTGTGCCCGCCCCTTTCGGCACTTGTTGCGGTAGATGACCTTGTGCGGGTAATAGTTCTAAGTTTCGTTTTGTAATGATGTGTTCAGTTTAAACTTTATACATTTATGTAATGTATTTTAACCCTTAGAACCCGACAAACGCAAAATGCGCCGATTTTCTCGCCCATTAATCTCGGTCGTATCTTTGGATAGGTATAACGCACAGACATGAATCGCATGTCGATCGAGAAAACTTACTCGATCCGGTCGTCTACCTTGCAATGTTCTGCGATAAAGTATTCCAAAGTAATCTTGTGCGCGACGAGGCATATATTTTAAGCATTTTCCCCCAAAACGCACCCCTGATGATCCATGAAACGATCGATATCATTCGCATTAAATGGCAAACAAGGCGCATGTTCGCTTCCGCTTTGATCCATATACTACCCTTCTGAGGAAAAAAATGTGTATTTTATAATAAATTTATTACAAGCCGATAAATGGAGGAATATTTCCGCCTGGCACTAAGCATGTATCCTTTCATAATACTAAGCCATAGAAATGTCCCCAATGAAACCCCTGCATTCCCACATCACAGAGACTATAATCTCAACATTTATAAGATATTTGTAGTGCCTGCAAATTTTTATATTAGATGAGACGAACATCTCAGAAATTTCAATAGGCAGTATCCATTTTTTTCTCCTAAAAAGGATGATATCAAGACAGTGTCATTAAATTATGTCATGTCTGAGTTGCTCAGAATGTCCTGAAAACAAAACCATAAAGCTTATGTGGCTAACTCATGTACATACCATGTAATAAGGCTAACAATGGGATAAAGAACACACTCAAAAATGGATATTGGTTGAAAGGGTTAAAGCTGTTACTTGCCGTTTTCATTAGACCTATTGTTTGTTAGAGCGATAGTAATGCCTTGGCCCCGTACCTTACCGGCTATCCATACCAATCCAGTTAGCATTATTATGTTCTGTTATTGTTGATAACACATTATATACAGCCCTACTGTTATGTGGTGTCGCCATCATAAATCGTTATTCCATCGACAGAACATGTTAGTCTTAGTCTAACCTGTGTTAAAAGTATAGATTAATCGTGGTCCGAACTGCTTTGCAGATTGAGCCCCCTTACAGCCAACAGTAGTAATGCAAGGAATATTCCTGTTATTCCACTGTCTAGTGAAGTTGTATGTACTACTAAAGTTACCTGTAAATGCATTATGGTATTGAATAATTTACATTTCATATAATATATTGATTGTTTGATAATATCTAAATAATACAGTACATTTACATTTACAGCATTTAGCAGACGCTCTTTTCCAGAGCGCCTTAATTACAACAGTGCTTTGCAGTCCTTGACTGTTCTTCGATCTGTTTTCGTTAGACCTAAAAGTACGTTACGTATTTTTATTTCAGAACCCCACACAGCTAAACACCCACACTTCTATAAAAGGAAGTTGACGAGTGTCTGCTTTGTGCACAATATGAAAAGACCAGAATACAACTGTCTCATTGTTATTACCACACAGCCTGCATTGACTGGTGCTTGAGATTGAGATTGTCTACTATTCCAACCCAGCACGACACCTGGTTAAAGTCTGAATATTCTTAATTTGTTATCTCTAAAGAGTTCTGACATGGATGCAGAATTTGTGCTTCATATGACACAAAACAGAACATGAAGGATTGATAAACTAAGCATTAATATAACTTTATCCAGTTATGAGATAAACATAAATGAACTAAAAGAAGACACTAACCTTCAAGGAAAGAAGTACTGCAAACTTTGAACCGTAATCAACAGGTCAGTTTTCAGAATAAACAGTTGTAAAACTTTACTACACATTGTCAGCTATCTTCACCAGTCCAGCCCAGCAACTTCCGGTGAGTCCAATAAGTAGCACACAACAGAGAGAGAGGGTGTGTTATTGTTGTCACGATACCAACATTTCAAACTTGCAAGACCAAGAAAAAGTATTCAGATTCAATACAATTTTCTATACTCAATGAGGTATATAATGTAATTTAATTTAAAAAAAGTTATTTCGATTGCAATTTTGTTTGCAGTTCACAGACTTTTTAAAACTCATGTCACTATATCTAGAAAACTTTGCATTGTAATTTGCAAAGTAATAGTTGCTTTATATCATTCTTGCAATGCATAATAGAACAGAAATCCATTACTTATATGCCTTCTTTGAACTGCAAAGGTGAACCACTCCTCACTACCCCTCTGCAATGGCAGAGAATTGCAAGAGTCAAAGAATCCAAGTTCTTGTCTAACTGCTGTTTTGCGTGTGGCCATGAACCCCTTGGACCATCTCAGTATTGAGCATTTCATGCAGAAAATGTCTTGGCACTAGGCCTAAATGTCCAGGTGATATGCAACAATCATGGCATTTTACAGACATTGTCACCAAGTGGCCTG
>JAODLD010000040.1:18131215-18148319 GCA_026781065.1 Mormyrops boulengeri | reverse complement strand
CTGTAGAGGGGGCTTTGGGCATGTGGAAGATGTGACTAGAGTCCTTGGGAGCTCTAAGATTTCCCCCTGAGTGCTGCTCTGCTGTTCTTGTATGTAGTATCCTGCACAGCACTGCAGTAATCATTTTATTTAAATATATTTCAATAATTGTTTTTAAGGCTTTGTTCAAGAAGTGTAACTTTTCCTACTGCTGCTCACTATTGAGCTTTTTTACGATTTTTATACTTTCAAGAAATACGTTATTTTAGTTTTGGTCTTAATTTTGGTTGCTTTGGTGTGTTAATTAGGTCATGTATTTTTCATGTTTGCAAATGTAAGGTGATGACACATTTCACCATTGAAACGTGTGGATTGATAAATTGATAAACCCAAACAGGCAAGGCGCATAGACAGCATTAACATAGTTCAAACAAGTCAATGTAGTGCAAAGAGATTTAAAGAGTACACAGTATACAAAGTATATATCCCGAAAAACATAACAATGTTGTCATATTCTACCAGTACGTGGTCATCTGGATGATAAAATACATTTCAGTCTCATGTATTGTATGACACTCGTGGTTTCATTTATCACACAGGTAGTTGTTACCAGCAGAGGGAGCCATACACCAGACAATAAACAACGTGCTATATTTACAATGATGCTGTAATGGTGCAGTAGAAAAGCTCATTTTGCTAAATTCTTTTAAAATAGTAAATGCCGAATTTTATACAGGTAAATTGTTCTTATTAAAATAAGGGGATTCTAAAGTAAAGTCTAATTTTACATAAAGTAAAATGTAAAAAGAAATTATTATAGGATGTTAGTGAAAATGAATGACATGCTGTAAAGAAGAATGGGAAAATATATGTTGTTCGAAATAATTTATATATCGTTTGCATTGCTAAAAAGGTGCTAAGGTAAGTTGACTTTGGCTTTTTCACATGTAGTTCTGCTTTTGTCCAGTAGATGGAGGACAATCAACAAGGAACATACCCAGGGGTGAGGGGAGAGGATGTCCTTCTCCTCCATGTCAGTATGGGTGAGTCTGGCTGCTAGTCACATCTCCAGAAATCAGCAGCTAATGGAGCTGAACAACGTCATTTAGAATGTTCTTGTTTCTTACCTGGGTAATGCAAATTAGTGTCCAGAGCAGTCACCAATAATGAGCGTCAATTTAGAAAAGAATAGCGCGTTCAGAGAAAAGCTAGTTTGCCGGTGGGAGGGGGAATTCCGATAAACACCTCAAAACCTGATATGTGCGTATAAAAGACATATAAAAATGCAGGAAGGCGTTCAGCAAGTCAGGAATCAGCGCTGGTGACTGAAACCACAGGCTAAACAAGGATGCTTCACCATGCCAGGGGGGCGGTGGAGGAGCCTCTTACAGGCCTTTTGTTTGTGTGTCGTTCTCTTCTCAGCTTTCTTTGTCTCCAGCTGGCCTGCTGTGTAATTAGCCCCAGATTAATATTGAAACGCCATGCACTCTGTCAGTCATGCTCACGCCACTGAACCTGGGCGTATCGCTGGGCCTGTCCCCCAAGCTACGGCCATCACAGATGGTAGGCTAAACGCAAGCTAAATACGTTCTCCGCACATGCTGATCTCTGTCGGCCTCAATGTGACGGTGAGCCTTGGTGGCTTAATGGTAGACAGAGAGACAGACAGACAAAAAAATGTTATTCATCCCAGTGGGTGTTTTGCCCGCACCCTGAGCTCTGTGGTTAGTGTTAGAATCCACATTATGACTGTTTCTAATTTTGGCGCTCTATATATATTTTTTTTGTTTTGTTTTTTTTTTACACAGTCTAAGGATGGCAATTTTGAAACATCCGAGACATTTCAAAAACATTTGAAACAAATGTTTTGGAACAGCACTCTCAGAATCGGAATATACTGACAGAAACCATCAGCACATCAGAAGAGTATATAATAACAGTATTATCTCGGGCACTAGGGACACTGTGGTTTAGAAATTGCTATACCTTCTACGTATCTATATATTTATCTCTGACACACAACAAACTAATCAGAAGGTTGCTTGCTTGCCTGCCATTTCAAAGCAAAGTTGAAGAGCCAAGTTGAAATCAGAAGGTTTCAAAACACTGCAAACCTGTGTCGAATTTGCCATCAGTACAGTCTTCATCTAATTGTACCCATGTCCCATAATGCATCTTTGTGCTTGTGGAGAACCAGCTCCAGTTGTAAGTGCCAGAAAAGTGGGAGCTGCCAAGTGCCCTAAATATTTGCCCCCCTACACACACAGACACACACCGTCATGGAGTCCCCCTGCACTCAGTCAGCCCTGTCCCACACTGGGCCAAAAGACGAGCTTGCAAGCTCAGCACTGTGGATGAATCTGATAACGTTTCCATGAAGGATCTCTCCCACGTCCTCTCCTCTGCCGTAGTGACAGGTCTAAGATTAACTTTGTTAAGCTGTGGCCCAGTCATGCACACTAAATTAAATTAATGGAACAAATTTCCCCCTTAATTAAGATTAAAAAAAAATCACGTCAGCTGTAACCTTGCTGTGCACTAATTATGTACAAAGGATTTATCATCTGTTTCAGCCGTAATATTAATCTGTAGCCCATTGATAACAGCGGCGCTGTTAAGAGACAGGACTTGATTAACGCTGACAGTCTGTGCAGCCCAAGTTACCAGGCTGCTGGTCTCCAGCCAGGTGGAACTGCTGCTTCTGTGAAGCTGCAGTCAATTAGCTTCCTCTGACACGCGCAGGTACATCAGCCCCGGAGATGCCCAGCCAAAGACCCGACGTTATTCGGGGAAGCGGTGCAGTACAGCTGGGTTTCCACATCCCTGGGATGTGCAGGGTGCATTTATTCATAAAGAATATTGGACAGCACGCCATGACCTTGGGCATCGCGTGGCGCTGTGTCTCAAGGCGACACAGCGACTCGGTCGCTAAACATCGTTTATTTTGAGGACAGGCCAGCTTATGAGGTCAGCAGAGCAAGGCTGTTTTGCAGTTAGCCGTTAGCGCCCTCTTCTCTAATATCCTGTCATATACTCAGACATAAAGCCCGAGGTCTCAAAGCAAAGCAAAAAGCAGATGCAACTGGATGCGGTTTACAGACAAATTTTAACGTAGTCTATGTTCACTCAATTATGTGGACTTGCACCCCGGTATGTCTGGAAATGGCCACCAGATGGCGAGATGAATTCACCCTTCATAGGAAAACCATAGGCAGCCTGGAGCGTCACCCCTGCTCCCGCTTTGACATCTTAAATGAAGAGCATGATTTTAATATTTATATCCTGACTGGTTTACTCATATTGCTTTCTTTCCGTTCCCGCTTCCGTTGTTCTCATATTTCACCAGCTATCAAGCCGTGTTTATGCGCAAGTTGACATCACTTCCCCTGGGCGGCGTCAGGGTGCTGTTTGGTAGCTCAGGGCGGTAATCAGTGCCCCGCGAAGCCGCTCAGCAAGGGCGAGGCACATGCGGCTGGAGCCGGCTCCTGCCGTCGCCTCTGCGCTTAGTCTCACCAAACTATTGTTTTTTTAATTTGTTGTTTTTTTTTCAGTTTTTGTTTTGTACAAGTTGCAGATTTCTGCTTTGTACACTTTTCATAATTCATGAAAATAGAGGAATTGAAACACTATGCTTGTTATTTACTTAATAAAGAGTTCTTCATTATGAAGTGACTATTTTTAGTCATGTGACTTCCGCAGTTCCGGTGGATAAGCTATATAAACAGATTTTTTTTTTGAAATCTGCTTCTGGAAGAAAATATAACTAAAAAGGACTTATTCTCAAGCATATGAATAATGCTTATTTCACTTCACACCTTTCTGCTCATAGATCATGACTGAAAGCTATTTCCATGGAAGCAGTCTTTGTTCACGATGCACGATTAAAACAGCCTGACCAGATCAGTTCCGTGAATAGCTACAGGCTTCCCAGGAGAGGCCGGCAGGAGCGGCCCTATAACTCAAATTTCTCAATTAATCCCAGGCCTGTCCGTTCTCCTCCAGCGGCTCCCCGGCAGAGCCCACGGTGCGGAGCTCAGCAGATGTTTATTGCGGTACTGGAGCCTGTCACAGGCACTTAGGCCGATTTCTTGATCTGCCCCTGCACGGTGGAGCTGCGGGCACGGCACGCCGAGCCGCACTTCACTAAACGTTTTGCCGCTCTGCGAATTTGAGTCTGCGGTTTAAGGAGTGCAACGAAGCCTGTGCACTTTGCTGTCAGGTAAGTCCCTAACAGCCACGTGTGCACGCCCCTGGTTTCCCCACTGAAATCATAATGGATTCATTCCACTCTTAGAAAACGAAATCGTGTTCAAGTTAATGAAGGTTTATTTCAGAGGTGCGTTTTGACCACTACAATCGCATAAAATTAATCCTTTGCTGTTGTATTGAAGAAAGCGGGTATATGCCCACAGTTAGAGGTTTGAGTCAAGGTATCAGCCTGCATTGGTTCTGATCATGCGCAGTGTGAAATATAGGATTTGTTTTCCTGATACTGTTTTATCCCGGTTTAACTTAAGTGAAACCGGGATAAAGACACACAACAGAAGTTATTCATTTCTATGTGCAGGTCTAAGTACAGCTATAAACAGTGAGAGTATTGTACCACTTTACAATAAGGCATCCTTCTGCAACTTCTAAATGGTAGTGTCACAACCTAATTAATAACCTGATTATAACCATTCATAAACCCTTTATTAGCGTAGTCTTGTTGTAAAGTGCTAACATTTTTTTTTATTCAATTCTGGCAAATTGAATAGTCTAACTCTGCTGCTTCTCCCCACCAAACAGCAATGGCTGTCCATGTCAGCCAGACATTGTGGGATATATTTAGCAGTCTCATCGTTGACAGAGAATTGGCCCTTTACACTGGGGTTGAGGGGTTAATTACAAACAACAGAACAGGACGGGGGGCAGCCATGTTGGGACTGTGACATGTGGGGGGGGGAGGGGCAAAGGGTGACCCTTGAACAAGGGCCTGTGACACTGAATGTGTACAGGGCATACGTCACAGGGACAAAGAGCACTGGTGACACAAGACCACCCCTGGTCATGATGGTGCGTTATGGTGTTAGCTTAGCCACTTAGCCCATTTTTCTAGCTCTTCATGCTCAGTTACCTTGTCTTGAGGAGGCACAAATAAAGTAGCATTATGCTATTACTAATGTATTAATTAACCACAAAGTAAGTCTTAGTTACATACTGATCTCATGTTCATTCATCATTAAAGAATCGTGACATGTTTTATCTCAAGCAGTTACTATAATTGTTACTGTATCTGTTAGTTCTGCAAACCTTTGTGAACTACTGAAGGAACAAATAATGAATAACGCAAGTGAAATACTGATCTCCTGTTTGTTCATCAGTAATGAATCGACGTGTTTTATCTCAAGTAGTTACTATATTTGTTCATGATGTGTACTTCAGTAGTAACTGAGTTACAACTCAGTATTTGTGCTCCATCAAGTAAAGTGTTACCAGTTAATCCTGTTTCTGTCCTGTCTTCTCCAGAAGACACTGGCTTGGATATTAAAATTTGAGAATGTTCATATGTATATTGAATGTGTTAATGTAATTTATGTGATTTAATATGTCTTTTAATTTCTGGTTCTGATGTAACTCTGGCCTGCGTGCAGCCTTTCAATCCCCCATTCGGCTTCTTTCTCTAAAAGGCGGCCGTTTCCCCGGAGTCGTCATCACACTGCTGAGCAGCGTGCCGGTGGTGCCAAAGCCAGCCGGAGTCTGTTCCAGCCGGCGAGTCGGCCCCCGTATCGATCCGGCCACGCTGTTAGTTGCTTGCAGTCCTGCCTGCTTTCCTTGTCTCGCTCTGCAGACCCCAGCATCGGTAATTGCTCTCCTCTATATCCTCCGCCAATATATTTACTATCGCTCCCGCTCTCGACTTAACATCCACTCGCTGAACATCTCTGATGTGCTCCATATCCGGACCTAATAGGCTTATGTTGCTGAGCTGGGAGAGGCGAGTTGGATTAAGAAATCCCTGTCTTGGTTAGTGCTCCCCCCCCCCACTGCCGTACGCACCCACCCATGGACACCCACGCTGGCCTTGTTGTATTTGTGGACCGCGGGAGGAAGATAACCCACGTAAACACAGGGATACGCAAAGTCTGCCATCCCAAAGTCTGCACCGACAGGGTGACTAAGCTCCACTTCGGATTATATCTTTAATAAAAGAACATTCTCACGTGTTAATTCTTTTAATCCACCTTTAATTTGATTTCTTTTATCGGTTTTAATTGGTTTAATTAGTTTTGCTTTGTCAGTCTTCCCCTTCATGAGATTAACATCAAATCCTTGAAGACTGACCACATAAGGTGATCCTAAGTTCCCATGTCTGACCACCATCATTCCAGATGAGTCCCTTTTCCTGTAAATGATTCTTTTATATATATATATTATATATATATATATTTGTATATATTACTAAAGGACTTTCTTTTTAACATGCAGGCCAGTTTTCAGAGGGGGTCAGGATGCTCCTGCCTGGCACATATTTAGCCGCATCTCAGTAGCTATCTGATGTCCAGAAGCGTCCTACCTACGCGAACATTCAGTTTAAAGGAATGCCTTTCATAGGTGGGCTGACCCACCTTCTGTTTACTAAAACAGAGACAGTGAAATCAGTCAAGGTTACAGTCTGAAATCAGGAGAGACGTATTATTACACTGAGACAGGGGCGACTAGACTGTAGCTTGTTCAGCTTTTCGAAATGGATTAATTTAGATTTAATAAAGTATGACTTTCCATGACTTATTATCTTTCTGTTTTGTTTTTTTTTTCCATTTTCAAATGCTAATTGGTACTTTAAAAAAAGTTTTATGCAACGCAAAACATCCTGAGAATTACAGAATGATGAGGAAAAAGTGCATAAATACTGTACATTGAGCATGCTAAGAAACATAGCTCGCGGTATAAAGAAGTCATATCATCCCAAAATTTCAGTCCACCACATATTATAGTTCAATAAATGATGAATACATGAAACATGCCATGTTACTTTGTGGGCTCCAAATGTCCCCACAAACTGATAAAAACCTGTTATTTGCATGTTGTAGGGACCACCTGTTCGGGCCCCACAGTAGAAACTCAATTTTATGAAAATCTGTGACTATAGTCAAAAACTAAAAGACTAAAAAGAATTTTGTTTGGTTCCTTATGGTTAAGGTTATGGCTGGGTAGTGGTTAAGGTTGTCATGTTGGGATTAGAGTTCTCCCCATAGAAATGAATGGAGAGTCCCCACAAAGATATAATTATAAACCTGTGTGTGTGTGTGCACACACCCACACGTGTACGTGAGCGTGTGTGTGTGTGTGCGCGCGCATGTCCATGTGTGTGCGTGCGTGTGCGCACGCATGCGTGTGTGTCTGTGTGTACGTGTGTGTGTACCTTGCTCTTCACTGTCTTCCCATCCAGGTCTCTCCTGGGATCCTCTGCCTTATGTTCCCGAGATACGCTCCAGGCTCCTGCGACCCTGTGCTAGGATAGTGGTTGAAAGAACAAATATTATAAGTTATATATAGTATTTATATATGAAACATAAAAATTTCATAGTCATGCATATGCACATGATGCAGAAATCTATTTTTTTTATTTTATTTTATATATGATGCACAAATCTAGAAGATGTGTACATGTATGTTTTGTATGTGCCTCATGTTATTCTGTCCCTGGGTGGGCACTCACATATATGTACAGCATTTTTAATGATGAATTTACATGCCCTCTTACACAGTGGGGCGGTGTACTTTGTGTCTGTGTGAAAAAATGAGTGCCATGATTTCTTAGCACTTGGCAACGGCGGTCCCAGTGGAGAAGGCAGATCACAGGGCAGTGGGAGTTAGGCCTGAAATGCTTCACTCTCTTGCTTCATAACTCAGAGATGTATCAGTATCACAGCACAACAGAGAGAACGCAAGGTCTGTTCCAGGGTGGTTATGGGCTAATGTACACCGCATGCTGCAAAATAGCAACACCACGGCCGTCTTTGCCAAAGGCCTGTCTCTGGAAGAGGCTTTGGCGCATTTCAGATTGTGATTCAGCGAAAAGCGTGCTAATGCCAGCTTTAAAAAGCATGCAAATCAAGGCTGGTGGTGGCCCAAGACGTGCATTTCATCCTGTTAGAGCAGTTTATAGCGGGGGGGGTGGGTAACAGGTTGTTTTTATGAGCTGAGCAATTATTTCACTGCGTGGGAATGAATATACTGGAGATTCCAGTGGAGAGGAAGTGTCGTTCATTAAAAAGTCATCTTAGCATGCATTATCTGGAATCATCTTGTGTTTGATTTTTTTTTCAGTATTGTACACAGTTTTGAATTAACCACAATGTCATTTTACCCAACATGACTTTATCTTAAAAAGTCATTCTGCGAATGACTGTGTGAAACTGTTCTGCAGTGATTAATTATTAATTTAATTATTCCCTTATTATGCTTTAATACAAAAATCAGGGTCCAAATTTAAAAGGTATTCTGTGCCTCTCTCCCAAAGCAGGAGATCTGAGAAAACTCTCCCATAAGAAGTGACTTCTATACCCATACTTTGTACCTTATATTATTTATACCCCCTACTTTTGTACCTTTTACTATTTGTACACCCTACTTTTTGTACCTTATATTATTTATACACCCTACTTTTGTACCTTATATTATTTATACACCCTACTTTGGTACCTTTTACTATTTATACACCCTACTTTTGTACCTTATATTATTTGTACACCCTATTTTTGTACCTTATTTATACACCCTACCTTTGTACCTTATATTATTTATACATCCTACTTTTGTACATTATATTAATGGTACACCCTACTTTTGTACCTTATATTATTTATACACCCTACTTTTGTACCTTGTATTATTTATACACCCTACTTTGGTACCTTTTACTATTTGTACACCCTACTTTTTGTACCTTATATTATTTGTACACCCTATTTTTGTACCTTATTTATACACCCTACTTTTGTACCTTATATTATTTATACATCCTACTTTTGTACCTTATATTATTTATACACCCTACTTTTGTACCTTATATTATTTATACACCCTACTTTTGTACCTTTTACTATTTGTACACCCTACTTTTGTACCTTATATTATTTTTACACCTTTTGTACTTTATATTATTTGTACACCCTACTTTTGTACCTTATGTTATTTGTATACCCTACTTTTGTAGCTTATATTATTTATACACCCTACTTTTGTACCTTTATTATTTGTACACCCTACTTTTGTACCTTATATTATTTATTCACCCTAGTTTTGTACCTTTTACTATATGTACACCCTACTTTTGTACCTTTTACTATTTATACACCATACTTTTGTACCTTACATTATTTATACACCCAACTTTTGTATCTTTAACTATTTGTACACCCTACTTTTTGTACCTAGTCACAGCTCTACATCTGTGAAAAAAATACACGGGAGCCTGTACAGTGCACCGGAAGCTAGTTATTTCTTTTTATTTTCGTGTTTTAATGCACCAAGGCTACACCACTAGGGGACAGTCGCCTCCTCCATGTCTTTTGCCGGACTTTCCGAAACCGGTATGGTTCTTTTGGATGCGGGGGTGTTAAACACTGCAGGACTGCAGCAGTACCGACTCATGCCAAGCATTGCATTTTATGAGCAGGCTCCTGGGTGGCCCAAGTCATCGCCATGCCGCTCTCCCCAATAAGTGCCCTCTGTTCCCACTGGGAATTCCTCGCATTCCCTCGAGGTTTTCGGCGCGGAGCTGCAGCCCTGTGCAGGAACAGCTTCGGTAATCAGCACTGCAAGTGTTTGCATTTCTCACTGCCAACATCAAGCGAATGCCTCATCTTCGGATCTTCACAGACTAAGCGGTTTGTTCCACTGGAGGCAGGCCGGGACTCCTAAGCTGTCACAAACGCTCCAAAAAACGTGCACCTGTCTGCTGGAACAGCTGAAGTCCATGTCCACGTCGGACCCCTAACCCTTCCACACTCCCGCCTCTGTCTGGCCACTCTGTCCTCGCTTTCTAAAGTTGGCTTGCTTACTGTCACATGTAACGATATTGTTACAGCCATAAATTTGGACCCAGAATTTCTCTGCTGCTGTATTTTTTATGGTGGATATTTGGTGACAGCTTTCAAGATACACTGCTACAGTTGCCATGTGATGCATTTTCTCAGATCAGTTTTTGGCTGGTTGCTGGGCCTGCTGGGGGGTTGTGGCTGTCTCTGCAAAGCACGATGTGATTGGCTGGTGTGAGTTTCAACACTGGTATCACTGAACATGCCAAAGGTGCTAAAGAAGTAGCGATCATACCGGTACTATCCATCCATCCACTGGTGTTACATCACCAGGGGGCCAAGGCAACACCAGCCAGCGAGCATGGGAACACCCCTGACAGGGTGCCGGTACATTATAAGACATGGACATGCACATATGACCTTATATTAGGGGCAGTTTAGAAATACCAGTTAGCCTAATTGCATGTCTTATTTCAGTGTGATGAACGTGGTGTATCAAGGGTAACCCCACACAACACAGAGAGATCATGCAAACTCGACGCACACACAGTCACACACACAGACTGGGACATTTGAACCCCCCCAGCCTTGGAGGTGTGAGGCACTGAGCCATCGTGCCACCCCTCACGCGGGACCATTTGAAGCTTTTAATACCACCCAGAGGACTAAGCGTAATAGGAATGTTATGCCTAATGCCAAGTCTTGCAGCTAGTGAAGGCCTGTCACAGTTGTAGACCACTTGCGTGTGGAATGTCATCGCATGTGTCCAGGGCAGACCTCCCACAGACAGGAAATGCGTCTTACCTGCTATGGCCTCATTCCTCAGAGTGTGGGATTCCTGGATGTCCCGCCTTCTGGATGTCACTGCGTGATCATATGACCATTACTCTTGTGGTGCTTCTCCCAACAACTGCGCTTTAGTGTTTAAGAAGTTTCTCAAAAAAAACATGTCAGTTGTAGTGTTTTCTGTGGTCAGAAATCACACCAGATTGTTTTAGGTCAGGTTCTGGTTGATGTGTCCAAACACCTTTAACCTTGAAGATTGCTGTTTTGGCTGCTGTCCCCTGCTCTGTGTGTGTGATGTTTGCATGTTCCCACTGTGTTGCGTGTGTGTCCTGTGATAGACTCACGTCCCATTCAGGATGACCCTAGCCTGGTATCCAGTATTTCCTACAATAAACTCCCAGCCCATGTAACCCTGAACTGGAAGAATGGAGATGAAAATCTTACATATTTACATAATCAGGTAACTTAATGGTATTTCATAGACTGAAAAGGCGCCTCTCAAAGAGGTGAATTGAATACCTAGGATTTTTGTGCATATAGTGAGTACATGTCAAATGCTTGCTGTGAACGTGCAGTTGTGATAGTTCTTGCATGGCCATGTCTTTCGGTGGCGTGCGCGACTGCGTGTAACGATAGTGGCTGTGAATCGTGATGTTGTTTTTGTAAAATGCTCTCTCAAGAGCTTGTCTCACTGCTGCTTACCTGCTCATTTTCCTTCACATGAGCAGCTTATTTTCGCTGTTGTTTGTCAGTGTTTAGCTCCGTTTAATAAATGTTCACATTTCCTAATAAATGTTCACATTTACTCATGACTCAGTGATTCTCGTTTCAGGGTGAGGATGGTAATATCCCATCAGCCTCCGTCAGGCATGTTTATATTAAACCGCAGCATTTGCCTGGTACCCTCTGGGGACGATCTCACAGGAGCGAGTCACATGATCATGGCTTCTCACTGCAAGTGTATATTACCCTTTGTAGCCTGTAACTCAGACAAGATATGAGCGTAATTGTCAAAGGACACCGGTCATTGGTGGCAGTCACAGACAGGGGCCTGATCTACTCTTGTGTTAGCTTCTAACATTGGAATAGCGCTTGAATTACATTTCTTTCTTCAAGCTGAACACGTTGAGCAATTACAAATGACTTTTTTTTCACATTTCATTGTTATTTGTATTTAGGTCTTTGGAGTCAAATTATTTTTCATTTAAACTGGGCTCACTTCAGTAATTACATTTGAATCAGATAATATTAATCCAAGGATGGTTAATATATTGCTGATAAAATCTCTAAAAACCATTGCTCCAAGGGTTATGTTACCTTTCCTGGATTTCTTCTTCCCATGATGATTCTGTCGGACACCCTGCATTCATTTTCAATCTGCACATTCCTACCACACAAGACGTTCATTTACAGAAGCCCAAATACTGAAGAATCAGAGTATGATCATAATTGATTGGTAGATTTCATATGTGTGTTGCACAACTCTACATATGAAAGAATGAAGACAAATGCAGTATAATTGTAGAGCTGCATTCTTGGAGTACAGCGATGGAATCATGGATTCTTAGTCTTATTCATGACCTGGAACAATGCTGATATTCTTAAACCTCTTATTTATTACAGGTGCTGCTGGAATCCTGCAGGCACTGAGCTGTACTGTCACAGTACTGAGGAGTATTAGTGCTAAAAACTGCCTGAAAAACATAATTGTGGAAGGTGCTTTCCTCAGGAAACGTTAATAATCTGAAACAAAATACTCAGGCAACCTCTGCACTGCCTAAGTTGCACCTCATTTCTGTGTTCTTATGGAGGTGTTTTTCATGAATTTCCTGCTGTGAGAAAGCCAGCGTGGCTCAAAACGGTGCCAAGTGGCACAGCTTGGGAAGCTGGTAATGCAAATGCAAAAATTATTTTCAGTTTTCCCTCTTTTCAGGGAGAAAGAATGTGGGTGGGAGGTGAACTATATAACACAAAAAAAGCAAGACAAAACGCTCATCGAAACAGCACCGGCATTCATACATATACCCATGGAAAATGAGTAGCAGGTGGCGAAACGTGGTGTGTACCCATGAATTTGTCTGACTCAGCCTCCCAGAATGGAAGGTGGTCTTGCCCCCTCGCACCTGCTAAATGCTTTTTTGGAATTCTGTCCTATTTAAGGAAAGGGGAAAATGGTGGATGTAGATTTATCCGCAGCTTCTGTCCAGGTACCACAGTGTCCCGCAGGTCACTACCATCCTGAAATGGTTCCCGCAGCCTGTGTTTGGGAATCTTGTGTTTGGAAGTCAGCGAAACAGCACAACAACAACATTGGTCAATTAATAAAACTATGTTAATTTATTCACTTATTCCGCCGATGCAGTTCAAAACTCTGAAGGAATTAAGTTTATAGATTATAATAAAGTACATCAAATGACATCTGTGTCGGCACAACACAGCCTGGGGAAAGGCACGTCTTTCATGCTCTTACTGGCAAAATGGTGTTCTGAATTCCACTGGAGTCTGAACGATGTCTTTCGTTTTGGTATTAGAAAGCTATTAGCTGAAATTGCAAGACTTTAGCCATGATGCCATAACACTATAAAGCAGGGGTGGGCAATCTTATCCACAAAGGGCCAGTGTGTATGCAAGTTTTTGGGATAACCTTTAGGTCAGCTGTTCAAACCCAGGTGTGAGGACTTTTCAGCCAATCAGTCCTCTAATTAGTAATCTAATTAGGGAGCTGCAGCAAAAACCCGCATACCCAACGGCCCTTTCTGGATAAGATCGGCCACCCCTGCTATAAAGTGTGTGTACGGAAGCCGAGAACAACCGTGCTTGCATTTTTTTTTAATGATAGAAAATAAAAAATAACTGCAAAAAGTAATCACAAAAGAATAATTGCAAGCACGGCCATTCTCAGTTTCTGGGGGGGAGTGGGTAGCACAAGGGAGCTAAAAGGGGGGTACTCAACAGCAGTACGAACAGAAGGTGGGAAAACTGGACTGTCTGGACAAAATCTGGTCATCCTAGCTGTGGTCCAACATGGTAGATATCAGATCTGTTGTTGATGCAGCTGGTGTCTGCTGGTGGCACCTGGTCATTTCACTATTGATGGTGGATTTCAGGCAGGAAGCTCAGGATCTGTTCCAGTTATCTTCATCATGAACACAGAGGGCATGGCAGTGAGTCATCCCCGCCTTTCCAAAAGGGTTTGGATGGTCTAGTCGGGACATCCTAAACTCCCTGGTCATGAATTTAATGTTGTGTGGCTCCACCTGCCAATGCCAGCTAAAGAGATCTTACAGTGCATTGCTGGATTCCATCTCATCCATGATGTTTGCTGACAGATCTCAGCCATCTTGATTTCACGCATGTCTTCAGCCCCCAGCCGGACTTCCTGCTGGACTTGGCTCTTACACCTGTGTTTGGCTTGGACTTTGTCATAACGAATTGCTCAGAAGTAGATGAAGCCTGGTTCTCCAAAGTTCACAGAACCAATGGGCATGTTTGTCCTTGATTTTAGGGCGATCCAGTCCCCGCAGTTTAAGGTTGCTTGATGCGTTTAACATGGAAAGACTGAGTATATAGCCATTGATATCAGCAGATAAGTTGGCCAAAGGGACTTGAGGGTAAGAGGGAGAACAGATCATATAACTTCAAGTCTATGTCCATCCGTGTTCTATGACACCAAGACCGGTCACTTTAATATTAAATTAACTCAGATTATCATAGTGTCTTCTAGCCTAATTATACTGTAAATAATATATGATTTCGCCAATGCATTTTATTATGAGAACAAATAAAATCCAGGGGTGTTTTATATTTTTCCAGCTGTTTTAAAGAACACACAGATTATCTTTCTTAGTTCTTTAGCTATTTTATTGAAGAAATCCTTAGAGTTATGAATAAAATCCATAGATAGAAATAAAATAGCTGATGTAATTCATAAAAAATTAAATATGCCCTGCTAACAACTTACACATTAGCCTTAAATATATTACAGAGGACACAGTGGGCAGTAGATAACTGTTGAATATTAGCATGTATGTAGAAAAGGCAGACATTACCCTTATTAGATTTCCCTGAGTATAGGTGAGTATAGCGGGTGATAGCAGGAAAGATACACAATTCTTTTGAAGCCAGTAACAATTTAACAAATTTCAACATACAGTACTGGCAGCTGGACTCGCAGGTACTGTACACGGGATTCATGGAAACAGGAAACAATGTGTCATTATAAGCAAGGGCTAATGAGTTGCACGCACCGTACCTCATTGTTCTCCGTGTGGGTCATTACTCTTCCTAATTGATATAAACTACATTTCGACACCCTTAATAAACCGTCTGTCACCCTTAATAAGCTAGTCAAATCTGCAGACAACGCAAAATTGTGTGGTGGACCGGTTATAAGAAAACAGATAAAATTATGAAGTGGGAAGACAAGATGGAAATGAACTTCAGCGCAGATTAATGCAGGGCAATTCGTGCATGGATTAGGGCAGTGCGGGTACTGCACAGGGCCTGCAAGATAACGGGCTTTTAAAAAAGCATCGCACATTCACGGAGATCCCTCCATTTTTTAATTGATTACAGTCCAGTGGAGCGGTCAAAGGCAGCGGGGATGGTGCGCCGGGGTATGCATGCAGAACTTTAGAACTGTGCAAAAGTGCACGCGAGTCATTGTGAGGCCCGACTCCAGCCACCTCGCTTAGAAAGGGAGCCACTGCATCCTGCAGGCTCCGATAAGAGCCGTAGGGATCATTCCCGAGCTGCCAAACAAGGCCGCCTCACAAGCTCTAAATCTATTTGGTCTTCGGCGCAGGCGAGCGATTTGGGACATCATCCAAATACCCCAGGGAAACGGACATGGGCAGCCCATACCGCTACTGTGCTATCGCTGATTCAAGAAAGGGAGACCACAAATTGAAAGTAGAGAGGGACCTTAGTAAAGAAGAAAGGAACGAAAGCATGCTTGGGGTTTGTGATCCTCGCTCTGAGTTAATCCAGGTCAGCAGTTTGAAAAATACTATCTCTTGGTTATTCATTTTCGGCTGAAGCCATCTTGGGTCTTTTAACTGATGTAAAAGATCTACCCACCTTCTGATTATGTATTGTGGTCAGGGTCAGTGTAGTATTTTCATCTGCCTGAGGTGTGTGTCAGTAGTTTCTTGCCTTATGTTTAAAGGTCACAGCAGTAGGCCGTATTCTGTAGCATTTCCGGGGTGAAAATACACATGTTTAATTGTGTGTCACTTCAGTGAAATGTGTTAAGGTTCCTGGCTGCGTACTGAGAGAGCTGGAAAGAAATCATCTGTATGCACAGCTCTGAAAATGAGGATGCGGCTTAAAGGGTGTATATTTTATTTAAGCGTCCTCAGGGGGACTGGACGCCCAGGTAATCTGTAGCTTTACAACTCAGTGGCCGTTCTGTCTTCCGAGAGAGAAGATGGAGAGGATCTAATGGGGGGCCATCAATCAACATCAGCCTCCAATTCCGTGAGTGTCTTCCCAGTCTCTGCTACTGTACATGGGCCTTAATAAGAGAGAGAGAGACCCCTTTCTGGGTCATATTGTGCTTGGCCCATCTGAAGGTCTAATTTGCAGATGGGCTGCATGATTGATAAGTTATCATCTCTGTTCGTTGTTTGATTTAGCCAGCAGGTAACCTAATGTATACGCTGTTTAACTTCTGACAAATAAGGTGCCAGACTGAGACTTATTGGCCCAGATGTTACTGCTACATAACAAATTACTTAACCTGTATTGCTACAGTAAGAATATTTAGCTATATAAATGGTATCCGAATGTGAAGAGCTGGGAAAGTCACTTTGGGCAAATTTTTCACACGTAGCAAGTCTTACCAATGTCTTCCATGTGAGGACTTCGGCAAGAGAATCACACCCTTAGGGAAATACACTTCGTAATCCGGGTTGATATTCATTTATGTCTGGAATCCAGAGAAGGTCACCACTGTCCATAACACGTGTATAGAAAAGGCCGGTTTCATAGCCAAGCCCAGGAACAACTAAAAGTTTGAGGTAAACACTGCTTCCAAAATCCTCAGCAGAAGCCTTTCAGAAAGTCCCAAACACACACATGTTTGTAATTATATCTTTGTGGGGACTCTCTACTCATTTCTATGGGGAAAACTCTAATCCCAACATGATAACCTTAACCTCTACCCAACCCTAACCTTAACCATAAGTAACCAAACTAAATACAAGACTTTTCGCATTTTTAGTTTTTTAATTGCATTCACAGATCTTTGTGGGGGGGGGGGGGGGGTGAAAATGGTCACAACAAATCAAAAAAAAAATTTTTTTTATGGGGAA
>JAODLD010000040.1:18097190-18116070 GCA_026781065.1 Mormyrops boulengeri | reverse complement strand
CCCCCCCCCCCCCCCCCCCCCCCCCCCCCCCCCCCCCCCCCCCCCCCCCCCCCCCCCCCCCCCCCCCCCACACAGGCAGGACCTGTTGAGCTGTGATGGATGGGGTCGACCAGCAGCTGCAGACTAAAGCAGCACCCAGCTGGCTTACTCCTATCGCCGGTGCAGTTTGGGAAGTCGATCTTAGTCACCTGACATGAGAAATAACCCGATATGACTGTCAGAAGACGGAGCACCAGGATTTACAGAGCTGATTCAGGGTTCCGCTCTCACTTTAAAAACGGAGCATAACAGGCAGAAACTTTTATAAAAAATAAATATTGTCTGTGAGCTTTTGTCGGCTCATCAGGGAAATAAATGCGTTTATGTAATCATGGAATAAACTGTTTCTCTTTGTTATGAGCTGATGTAGTCATTATTTCATGATTTAAAAGCATTTTTGTGGTTTTTCTGATGCAGATTTTCCCTCTTCTTACAACAATGAACAAAGAAATTGGTTTGACTCCCTAGCAAAACGTCTCATGATTTGGTGCATATGTATGAAGGAGGAACTGGTACATTTTGTTACTAAAAGTGGAAAACACTTTCTGAACACACTTTCTGAATAGCTGTAAACAATGACGGGTTTAACTTTCCCCGTACTCCCTATGTTTCTATAAAATAATTGTGCGTAATCTATGTGAGTGCAGGTTCCTGCCAGTGAGTATTACTGTAGCTAAAACGATGACCTGTACTTTCCAGAAACCTCCTCACCTTGCGTTCTTCATTGCTCTTCCCCCTCACCACCTTCCTCTCTTTCTCTGACTTTGAGTAGAGCTCCTTTTTACATAGCCATACTGTATAGCTGCATCCGCACTTCTATATGTGATGAGACTCAAAATTAAAGGGCTCCTAAAAATCTTACTGCTAATAAATGTCCCCATACTTTGGACTGAAAAACTCTTTAGTTATGCTGTGGACAATATTATGGCCTTCATCGTCCTGGCCATGACCACGATGGCAGACCTGAGCAGAATATCAACTGATCCTGCTTTACTACTAATCTGAAGAAAAGCAAAAGTTGGTTGACATTTTAGTTCACTTTTTATTTCGATTGGCATTACAACGACTCAGTTGATGGGCTTCCTAAAAGCTGTTGGTCTCATGATCACAGGAATCAGGATGACTGCCTCTTTTGTTCATGCCCAGGGAACAGTGACAGTCATATGTGTTAAGAAGAGCCCCCCAGCCTCCATCATTGCTCACATGTGGACCTGCGACACTCCCATCTTCCCTGCTCTCTCCTCACAATGGGGGTGAGGATTTGCAAGGAGACGGTAGCGCAGTGCATGGCGTTCCTGCCAGACACCATCGGGGCTGGAGCATGCTAGCTGGCGAGCCTGCGCAGGTGTGCAGAGTGCAGTCACATCCTGTTGCGAATTTTATACTTCTGTGGGCATATATATTTAAAGATAATGCAGACGTTACAGTTGCCCGTGTGAAGCTGCATTCCGCTCACATCTTCTGCTGTCTAAGGACTGCTTATTAAGAAGCTGCTAAAAAAATTCCCTGTGCTGAATAACATAATGCTTTTTTTCACAAAAATGCACATTGTAGTGTTTTATAAATTCTACACTTTCTCTTACCATGTTGACCAAGACGTTTTTTTTTGCTACAGTTACCCTACAATCACTGCCCTGCTCAAGGCAGATCTGCTGGCGTTCAGCCCCGTCCAGCTTTGTCCCTGCTTGTCACGCTGTAGAAATGGCATGTATATCCCTGATTGACAAGCAGGAAGAGCCTCTGTCTGTGGACACCAGACAAGGGGCGTGGCCCAGTACCATGACTGACAGAAAGGGCATCCACCCGTGAGTTATAGGTGGGAGGAGCTCTGCTCGTGACGGACAGACAGGGAGACAAGGAGAGCCTATTGTGCAGATGAATTATCACTGTCGGTTTGTGCCAGTTCTTTCTCTAGCACAGAGCTCACTCATGCTCTATAATTGAACTAATTATTCCATCTAATGAATCCACGCAGACTAATTACACTCAGCTCATATAGATATTGATCATTCATCCAGACCCAGAGTGTTGAGGATTTCTTCATATTGAAACATCATTTCCCGTGACTCTGCTTTGGATAATGGGAATTGGACAGATGAGCCATCATTTCTTCAAAGATATTTCCTGTTTGCTTTCTATGGCGTGTATTTCTAGTGGCCTATTTAGTTTATCCAGTATATGAGGAGATATCAGGATGTAGGTGGGCTGTTACGATGCACTGGACCCTGTCTGACTTACCTGCATTTGCTAAATCTGATCTCTTCACACTATGCAAGAGAGGAATGGGTCTGTACGCCATCCACCAGATTTACAAACAAAGGCCTGAGATGGGACTTTAAGTGCCACGGAGATCAGGAAGGCGTACGAGGAAGACAGTGATGCACATTCAGCGGTCACTAGCTAGTACCAGGCCGGATCCACTCCTGTTAGCGTTAACGGGTTGGGCCATCCCTCCCTGACCCCTCCAGTTAACAAGGCATGTCTTCTGACATGAAAACGTCATTGACTGAATGTGTTTTTGTTTATCTCACCATTCTCTGTAAACTCTAGAAACTGTAGTGCATGAGAGTCCCAGGGGGGGTGGCGGTTTCTGAGATCAGAGCACACTGAAAATCACTTAGGTCAGCATTCAAATTTCGAGCAAATTCAACACACTAAAATACATTTATAATGCTTCTGAATTAGCCCGTGAGTTTCAGTTTATACATGAGTAGCAAATGAAACCAGTGTTGATAAATATCCTATCGCATGTTTCTGTGCATGCTTTGAAACACGTAAGCCCAGTCAGGGGCCAAGCGCGTCTGGCCGTCCCGCTCTCAGCTGTGTAATAAATGTCAGCGCATTACAAGGCCATGCAAGGCTGCATCGGCAATTGAAAGTTGCAGATGGGACGAATCAAAGGCCAGCCTGTCATGGCTGCCTTTTCTGCTGCTGGAAATGACCCGTTCAAATTAATTAGCGGTTTTAAATGAGACTGGAGTCCATCCCCGGAGACCTACCATGATGAACGCGTACGAGTGGTCGAAGAGGACCCCCCCCCTCCCCCGGGAGGCCAGCCAAGGGACTCTGGCAGTGTCCATGAACGTCCCCCAGAGCCCTGGGCCCGCTCTCAGAAAACATTTATTTCTGAATGCGGTGCTGGGGGTACGGAGGCCCCAGACTGTGATTTGTGACTCACTAAAGTGTCTTTGTCGTCCTAATGATTTGATGTGAAAAAAAAAATCAGGCACAAATACATGGTTTACAACCCTATGATATGAATGACTCACCAGAGCAGAGATGAAGCGGCTGGGGTCTTTCCGTAATTTTTTTGTTTTGCTGGTGAAAGTGAAGAAATCTGACTCAGCAGAGACCGAAACATTTCCTCTGGGAAGTTTGGTCCACATCCAGTGGTGAAGGAGAGAGTTTGATATTGAGCAGTAAAAACTAAGTAAGTGATTTGAATACAAAGGTCCATTTTTTGAGAGGGGGGGGAGGGAGTGGATAAAACTTAAATTAAATTAAATTAAATTAAATTAGATTAAATTTTGAGTGCTTTCAATCGCTTCCCCCACCCCCCACCTCTATTCCTACACAGACCCAGATCCAGACAAAGGCAAACTAGGCATCAGCCTAGAGCCCGATTGGCGCAAGGGGGCCCATGCGAAGTCATGAAAAAATAAACACATTGTATACTGGGCAGCTCGAGGCCTAGGGCCCTTGAAAAGGTAGATCTGGCCTTGTTCCTACAGCCCTGTCCACACATACAGACATTTAAACAGGAGAGCTCTTTGTACAAAATCAACATAATGGGACATGGGACAGGAAATTCCTTTTCTCATCATCCAATGAAAAAACCTGTTTGCATGACAGATTATTAATTTAAGCGCTCATTTCTAAGATGATGTCGCCCTGTAGCATTCTCAGCCTGTCCCTACAGCACTTATCAGAAAACGTGCAATCACGTTCAGTGCAATAATGTCCAGTTAGGAAGGTGGACCAAGCAAGTCACATATTAAAGTATATTCTACTAAATTATCACAGAATATACATAGTAAAGAACATGGGAAAAAGCTAGCAAACAGGTTTCTAAAGGGAAACCCCTTGAAATTCTTCAGTATTGTGCATTTACTAATTGTATCCATTATTTCTTCAAGGGATTGCGTGTAAATAATCTCTGTCTTATAAATATTCACATGGTTACTATGGTTTCCATAGCGCTCTTCGCAGACTAACTGCAGGGAGAGAAACTGAAGAAACATAATAAATTTTATAAACATTCGATTTGTCAGTGTAGAGGAGGATGGGAGCTAAAGCACTATTAAGTAACATGATATACAAGGAGGCTTGCTGGCAGGAGAGTGTCAAGAGTCAATGAAGCCTGACACAAAATAGCTATTCTACCAACCAGTCCAAACTCCACCCCCTGCAGGTCGACACCGGAGCGGATTAGGATTTTCACATCTTAACGAATGGCCATTTCATAAAAGCATTAATTATGGCAATTATGGAACCAAATAAGCAATTGATGTCATGCGTGATTTAAGAGATAACTTTAAGGGTTCATGATATTTAAATATATCATTTCCCCCTTAATTTTGAATTAATTAGGATAAAATACAATCCACATTAGGCGAATAATACCAGGCTCTCGTCTCTCCTCATTGTAAGGAAACCAGATAATGTAGACCCCCTTTTCTCCCTGTAAGTTAAAGTTAATTAACTTCCTTTTAATTATATTCTTTTTAACAAAACCTGAAATTTTGCCACCATTATGGTACCAGTCAGAGAGCTTTTAGCAAGAATGAAGAAAAAAAAGCAGAAAGATTAAACTAATTTTTTTTCTGAAGAAGAACTGAACTGTCAGCAATTTTGGGAAAAATGAATTATTTCAGCTTGATAAACCTTTTCATGCGTCTGACTCCATATAAGAAAAGGCAATTAATAATGTCAAACATGCTTTCTCTCCCAGGACGGCTTTTCTGCAGCGAGCCCCACAGAATAAACTCAGCGGGGGAAACTTTCTAATCAGGGCCCACCTATCAGGCTCATCCCGCCCCACCAGCGGCCCGACAACGGGCCTCCCTTTGTCAGCTTCAATTTTCAATTTTCCTAGAGCTGCCGACTGCCCGGCCGGGCGATAGCACTGTCCCCCAGCGGATAATTCACTTAATCACCTCTAATGAAGCAGCCGGAGGCACAACAGGCTCGAAGTCTAATATTTGCACCTCCCGCCTGTTGTAGAGACGGGAGGGTATAATTTCATTTTGGGGTTTGTGCTGTGAGTTTAATGTGACTTCCCAGTGTCTCTACATAGCGTTGACATTCCATAACTGCAGGTGTGGCTGCAAACATCTTGTAATATGCTACTAATTTCTGGACAGGGAGATTGCGGCGGCCAGGTGACCTCACACCTGTGTGGCTTTGATTCCCGCCCCGGCTCTCCCATGATCTCCCCATATGTGTGTGGGTTTCCTCACATGGTCCCAAGATGTGCCGTTCAGTCGGTGTCTTATAAATTCTGTGATCACTTCCCTTTCCTTGGATAGATTCCAGGAATGGAGCCTCCATTAAAAACCTACCTCTGTGAAACTGATAGGTGAAATGTACGGTGAAGGATAACAGACAGGCATCCCATCCAGGGGGTGTACCCAAGCCCTGTGCTGCCTGGGATGGGGTCCAGCCCACCAGTTAGAAAATGGATAAAGAGATATGTATGTAATCCTTCTATTCATCTTCAGACCACTTTCCCTGGTGAGGATCAGTTCACATGCTGTATAACATTTTGAGTGTATTTTACATGCACAATTGTACAGTCATGTGCTGAATGACATTTTGGTCAACGACAGCATGCGTATGTAACGGTGGTCCTATAAGATTATAATGGAGCTAAAATATTCCTGTCACCTAGTGATATCATAGCCATCGTAATGTCATAGCTCATGTATTTGTGATGATGCTGGTGTAAACTAACTTTCTGCGCTGCCAGTCGTGTAAAAATACAGCACATACAATAATGTACAGTTCACAATACTTGATAATGATAATAAACATCTATGTTACTGATTTATGTATTTACTATACTGTACTTTTTATTGTTATTTTACAGTGTACTCGTTCTACTTATAAAAATGTTTATTGTAGACTAGATGTCTAGGTTTGTGTACGTACACTGCATGATGTTCGCCTAAGGACGCATTTCTCAGAATGTATCCGCGTTGTTAAGCAGCGCATGACTGTAGTGCATGTTCTTCTGGTTTCACTTTGGCCATCTTTTAACAGAGAAGAGGGAGGAGCTACCAAAAGAAATGACAGTGAGAGAAGAGGGTCTAACGCCTTTCCACTGCCACCTAAAACTGAGCCGTACCATGAAGAGATGATTTTCCTTTGTAAATTTTGCGAGCCGTACCCAAGCCGTATCAGTGCTGACATGGCCCTGTTCACTAGCAGGGCCGAAAGCAGAATTAAACTGAATTATTTGCATCACCACCATCTGATTCTTCGAAATGCACAAAGATTGCAATGCTCTGTGTTGATATGCATGGACTATCAGTAGGAAAAAAGGGCGTATAATGTATTCATTATTAGAGGTATTGCACATCGCAATGCATTGATGCATTCCTAATAACTCAGAACTTGGAAATTTCCAACCTACTACTTAAAAAACTACAAGAGAAGGGCTGAACGGAATTGATCTATAATGCAAAGTTATGCAAGCTAATGCTAACTCTGCTAGCGTTTGATGCTAACATAACACGGCAATTCTCATAGCTGTGCTAACCGAGATTAGCATATAGTAAATCATGATGCACACTGTGTGAACAGTAAACAAGCATCTCTTCGGTTTTACATCAGTTGCCGCTCTCCAAACCTAACAACGCCTTTACCGAACCAACCCTTCTGCAGTGGAAAATCGAAGTGAGCTAGAAATGTGCTGTAACTACCACCTCTTCATGGTGTGGCTCAGGTATGGCCTGATTCCTGTATGCCAGTAGAAAAGCACCAGAAGTGGGTCAACAGGAAGAGGGCATTGGAGCAAATTATTATCAAACAAGCCAGCAGAGCCAATTACAGTGATAGGAGTGCTATTTATTTTAGCTAAGTTAATAACGTGTATGAGTGTAAGCCCTAGTTCATCCTACGACTTGGTGACACTCTGTCAGTGATTGTCACAATATTTAGCAGGTGGGTTAATTCAAAATTACTTGCTTATGGCAGATTTGCCCACTTTGGTCAGCTACCTGGAGTGAGATTTTCAGTTGGAGCCAAGTCTGCGTACATGCATGCACATTTACATGCATGTAACAGCTTTATTACCTTCTAAATAGTCTGAAGGGTTTGCAAACTGCCCCAATGCTTTTGATACAGCGAATGTTAGCAATTTATAATGGAATGATATAGATTTGCCGTAAGATTTCCTGTGTGATCATGAGAGTCTGAGAGCGTGAGACTCACGCCAGATGCATGAAAGTTGGTAGCCCTGTTATTAAGTTGCTTGAGTACTGGGGCTCTGCACCAGGGCCCCTTGAAACAACAGCTGGGATCATTAGCCACTGCACTACCGCTGGTCAAATAGAGAGAAGCGGACACACACCTCACTACAGTGCCCGTGAATCCTGCCCCTTTGCGGTCTCCCTCTCCTGCAGCGACGTCTGATTCACAAAGTATTTAAGAAACAGCCGAATCCCGGCAGTTCCCTGAGAAAATTTAATCTCATACTCTGTCTAAGGGCACAAATTAAAGTTTAAAAAGCACACAATTACTGATTACATGGGGTTCCAGGGAGGACTGCTATTGTAGTCATGCAGTATGTTCTGAATTTGGAATTAACAAGCCTTTTATATGATGTGCAGTTCATCATTTCAGGGCCTGGTGCCTGGGGACTCTTTGTGTGAATATGTCTTCTATGCTAAAGAAGCCAGCTACAGTATCATGGATGAACTGTCGTCCTGGACTATCCTTCATTTAAATTCCTTTTATACCGATATAGCGCCTTTCCCAACATGGTTTCCCCAAAAGCACTTTGCAAAGATTCAAATAACATTGTCACTTGCTGCCATACCACAGTTCAGGGTAACAATAAATTGCGGATAAAAGCCAGAAGACAACAGAGGAGAGGAGATAAAATCCCACAGTTCAATGCAGGACAGGAAACATGGGTCCAAGGTCAACTGATTGCCCAGCCCCTCTGGGCTTGCTAATGTTGTAAAGGGCAGAAAGTTCTATGTGTGTGTGTCTATAGTGCTAACCTCTGCCAAGTCAACGCTCTGTTCAGCATTTGGCAGGACAGTCTTCAGCCCGTCTTCGACCCTCTACTGACCAGTACAAGCACTATAGAGGTAAAACGCAGTAACTACACTGACACTGAACCTGAGAACCAGGGGGTTTTACTTTGGTTTTAGTGTGAATTTTGTAGTTATGGTAATATTTTCACTCTGTTTTCTTCAAAACTGTGCATAGTTGAACTAAGATATTTTGCCACAAGATAAAAGCAGAGCCTAAGAGACCAGATGTCAGCGATAACTCCATTTTGATAAAATATGCTGTTATGGTGTTTAGCCTTTGTACAGTACGGTATCCCTGCCTCAGGTCTGCTTTATCCATAGCATGAGCTCAGCTGATGTGGAGAGTGACACAGTGGCTCAGTATGTGTGCTGATCCGAGACTGACTGAAGGAAAGGCAGCGTTGTGCCAACATTAACTGAACGCTTAACTGTTTGGAGAGATAAGTCACAGGAATGGTAAACCTCACTCGAAAAGTACACGATAATAAGAACCTTCTCCCTCATCAGAACTCAAGAAAAATCCCATGCATGCTGTTTACATTAGCTATTAAGTCAGACCGAAGGTTCGTTTCAGGGAAACAGGCATGTGATCAGTATTAACAGTCAAAAATGGAATTTACCACATAGAAAAACCGAAAATGAAGAGTCAGCCCTTATGGAGACATGTTCCTGTGTTATTTAAGGAGTTTCACAGCAGGTCCCTTCTTAAGAAGTGGCTGAACATGTCGTCAGCCTTCGCGGCGCATGCGTCGGAGCGGTCGATGTCGACCAGGAGGCCTCGCGCTCTGACATGTCATTAAGTCACAAACCGTGGCTATGGCAAGTCCTCAGCCAGTTTGCAGGAGCCGCATGGGGCGAGTCGCCGCCACTGACGTCGAATGCATCGCGGGCAGACGGGCCTGACCGCGACAAGCTTGTTAAATTTTCATTGGCAGTGACTGCTGCTGGCAGGAATATGTTCAGCATCCTCATGGTATTAATAAGGGTCTTGCTTGCAGGAATGATTGAGTCATCACACCACAGTCAGCTTCAGGTCTTGTCTGTCTCTGCTGGAAAAGTTACTGCAGATGCCCCTCAGGGAGAGCAATCTAATCCCCTGCATCTGCATCTTGACTAGTTTTGGCTGCTATTACTACACATTATACTGGGTATGCCCTCCACCTGGTACCTCTCCCTGTATGTCTTCCTTTACTTGACTGCCCAGTAGTTATCATACACAGGACAGGCTCCACCTTCTCAGAAGCCCTAGGTAAAGCTTTACTTGGGAGCCCCCCCGGTAAGAAAACGATTGATTGTTTCACTTCTTCGACAACACAGGTAGTTTGGGGTTCCTAGGCAACTGCTTGTTCTGCATATAGCTAAAGCTGGGCCTGA
The DNA here is from genome assembly GCA_026781065.1 of Mormyrops boulengeri. Classification (NCBI taxonomy): domain Eukaryota; kingdom Metazoa; phylum Chordata; class Actinopteri; order Osteoglossiformes; family Mormyridae; genus Mormyrops; species Mormyrops boulengeri. The sequence goes on along the minus strand of JAODLD010000040.1, from coordinate 18,106,393 downwards.
TCATGGTGGTGTCCTCCACCTGATCCTCTCTCAAGTGATGACAGAGCAGGAGGGAGGAATGGCCCTGTATTCTGTGGGCAGGATCTTCTGGTACATCCTCAGCTTCACCATCTCAGACATCTCTACTTCTTTCTAAGTACTTTTAGAGGGGTCTTCCAGCAAAGTCATAATGACCTGACCCCTGTTGGCCGGCCTCCATGGAGCTGTAGTGGCCCCTCACTTAGATTATGTATTTTTCCATCCATCACCTTTCCTTCTGCTTCCTTCAACGTTTCCCCGGCAACAGTAAATTGAGTTCTACACCAAAATGGGTGGAGCTGCTGGTCTCATTGGGTGCTAATGGCAGCGCATGATTTTAACAGCTGACAGGGGCACACAGGTGTCTGAAAGCACATGCTTGTTCAGGCTACGTAGCGAAGTCACTCAAAACCCCTCTCTTAGAAAGTTATTTGATCTTCTCCCTCTTTCAGTCTTCTAACACCCTGTTCCTGTTTACCTAATCACATTAGGCCGTTTAACTCATTACATTAGCTATTGGTCACAGACTACAGATAAAATCAATCTACTTTTTTGAAGGACTGTATCTTTATATTTATGTATGGTGACCGTAACGTGTAAACAGAAGATTATGTTAGCTAACATGCTAGCACTAGAGTGTAACACTCTATTTAGCAGATAGCCAGACAGCAGGTATACGGTATGCGCAGTATGGCTGGGTGTGCCGTGTGTGCGTGTGTTCGTGTGTCTGTGTCCATTTTGACAGCAGAAACACAGGGAGTGCACACAAAACCTGAAAAAGGCAGCTTTATTGACACCAATGATAGAGAATCACATATATAAACATACACAAGTACCTGATACACATTGAGACTTTCAGAAAGGATGGACAAACACTGATAGCATGAGTTTATATCCCGTAACTCGTCCACACCGCAGACTGATCATGATGGTTATGACGCGATGATTTAAGATTGTGTTTCTGCATTTGCCTGAGATTCATCTGAGATTCGGAGGGAAGGAGCAGGCCGCTGGGACAGAGTATTGTACATCAATATTGATTTTACAAAAAATGAAAACTTTTTTTTTTTGAGCTACTACTTTTCATGCTGTTATGAACCATCTGCAAAGATTTCCCCTAAACATCTGCCACACATTTCTGAGGATTAAATATGCGTGTTCGTGCCCATCATTCTCTTCATTCTTGCCAGTGATTAGCGTGTGTGAAGCGCTGAGCATGACCACGTCAGACCCCGCGATACATGTGGCTTGCAGTCACTCAAGTGGCATACCGCGTGAAGAGAATGACACATGCTCTCGGATACACACACACACACACACACACACACACACACACACACACACACATACTTTTCAGGGCACACACACTGAATATAATAACAAAATTAAAAAAAACCAGTTTACATCTCATACAGTTTTTAAAAGAGGAATTTTTCCCCTTGTGTGATGCTCCAAAGGTCTGAAACTGCATATATGAATAGATACAAAGATGGGCTTTGGAAAGAACTGATAGTGAGTAAGCTAATGAAAGGTATTATTGCAGCATGTAGTTGAACCATTTGAGGCAAATTTAAACCTGAGAAACGAGGGTAAGGTGTGAGGTTTGTACTGTGCAGATCTCTCTGTAACCATCAGACAGGATAAAATTAATGGCCTGTTGTTATTGCACTGAGCAAAGTGCTGAACCTGGAGAACTGCAGTAGAAATATCTTGTTATTTAAATAAGCAAACTTTAACTTGTTGTGCAGAAAGCTGCCCCTGTAAAACCTACATAAGTAGAACTATAGCCACCAGCACCTGACAAAGTTTATAATTAATGCTATAATATTGGGGAAAGCTACAGCCAAACCCTTATTGTGTTTTTTTTTTTTTAGTAATTCACAGAGTGATTTTTATGTGGCTTCTGTGATCCCAGGTGTCAGTGATTAGCCATGGCCATGAAGTGGTTAGCTCTGTCGCTTCGCGCCTCTGGGACCAGGGTTCAAGTCTCCCCCATGCTTCCATGTGTGTGGAATTTGCATGTTCTCCCTGTGTCATTGTGGGCTTTCCTCTGGGTACTCTGTTATCTCCCCACACTTTGAAAGTACGCTGAGGTTAATTAGAGTTAGCAAATTGCCCAGAGATGTGAATGGTGTGTGAGTGTGCCCTGTGATGGGTTGGTGCCCAATCCTGGGTTGTTCCCTGCCTCATGCCTGTGGCCTCCGGACCCCGGTGATCCTGAATATTATACGCGGCTACAGAAAATGGATGGATCCTATGAAAATGGTCACATCAGATGAGTCATGATGATAACGGAGGACACTTTGGCCATGTGATCAGACGGTATTCCCAAATGGACTCCTATACAGGCCAGACGAGGCCCTATGAAGACTCAGGCATGGTATCTTCCCTCCAGCTGAAAACAGCAGCACTTCTCTCATTTCCACTCAACTTGTGATACTTCTCATATATTTTGGCTGTGGCAGTGTCAATTAAAATGATTCCCTCTGATTCGTTCTCTTTCACACATCCAAATCCAGACAGATGAGAATGTCGGTGGGGGATTGTACAGCTGCAGAATCCAGGCACAGTTTGTGTCTAGAATTACCCCACATCTTTTCCCGTGAAATTCCCCCAGCCATTCTCCGGGTGGCCCGACTGTCAATCCTGTGTGGTAGGAGGCTTTTTTTCCTGTACGGCACAGTATCTGAATGAATGGTGAAAACAGGGAGTGAGAGCCAAGGAAACTCTCTTCGGGACGGTCTTTCATCCATGGGGTTTCTGGGAGTGCGGTTGAAACGTGAATCCCGCTATGCCAGTTTCCCAGAATTCCTCGGTGCGGGCCGCGATGAATAATGGCCACTGACTTCTGCTAATGTCCCTTACGGTGCATTTTAGTTGTGCATGTGGGGAAGATAATAAAAAATAAAGCAGGATAAATCGAAGAGGAACTGCGGCGCGGGGTCAGTACAGGGGGGCTGTAACCTTTGATGGAAGCATGGCACTCTCCTAAAGCCTTGGCTTTTTTGAACATCTCCTGCTATGAGGACTCAGCTTCCATTATTTTGATGGGAAAATACAGCGATATTGTCAGGGTTTCTTTCAGAGCAGTACTTCTAGCTGCTGGTCTGTTCCTGGGAGTTCACAGAGATATTGCAGCTCACTTCAGATTACTGTATGCAGAACACATTCATCTTGATGGCAGAGCTGACTGCCCAGATCTGTTTTGTGTTTTTCCCATTTTTGTGCGCACTGTGCCGTAGTTATGATGTCGTCTTGATGCGATTAGCTCGATTTCGCTGTCTAATCGGAAACACATGTATGAAGAGGGGAAAGTTCGATTGGCTTATCCGTCAAACGGAACCCGCAACTGTCGATCGATGGAAAGATGTTACAAACTATCGTAGACCTTTGCTGTTCTGGTACTGATGCTTCTGGACACTTTAATTCTCAAGCCTCATACGTACCACGGGTCTTTAAAAAGCACCTAATTAAACACCTTGTCCACAGCATGATTTACAACCCTAATTATGCTTTCACAACACCGTTGAATGTGAATATGAAAAAAAAATAATGTGTTCCATAAACTGGTGCGCAGGCTCGTAATTTCACTTCTGTCAGCCCTGACAATGTGGCCCCACCATGAGGCCGTGTACTGAGGTCTTTATTACCGCTTGTTAACAGCTGTCAATCTCAGCAGGACTTGCGAGTGCCTCTGTCAGGTGGGCTTCTCACCGCTCAATGTTTTATTTCTGAGACAGGAAACAGCTGAAGGCTTGAGATTGAAAAAAGAAACTAGTGTAGGTGACCCTCTGATCTCACACCTCCAGGGCTGTGGTCTTGGTTCCTAACCCCGCTCTGCATGTGTGTGGAGTCTGTTATGTTCTCTCCGTGTTGACGTATAAATGAGTGAGCTCCAGGCTTACTGAGAACTTCTGCTGAATTAAGATTTATAAAAAGTTAGATGGGTAAGCAAAGGAGTGCACAAACAGAGAGGTATATGTTAAATATATCATACTACATGAAGAAACGGTCGCCCCGGAATCCCTGTGACCTAACCACTGGTAGGTATTTAAGTGCACATTCTGCACAGAAATATCTGCACAGATGGTTGGGTCACAGGGGTGGCGTCTCTGTCCCGGAGCAGCAGGTAGCATAGCACCTAAAAAAAAACGTGCCTGTCACTTTAAGTGGCCCACTTACAATAAAAGTCAAATATCTCACTTGATGACTGAGTTAAAATTGTATGTCCGTCGTAGAAACAAATATGCCTTCTCAACTAGTATGACTATAAATACACACGCAGATATTTAATAAGTTATTTTCTGACATTCTCAATAAGGACCATGCAGCATCTTAATTAAAGAGTAGCTATATAACTATACTATATTTAAAGAGACTATTTTTTTGCATTTGTATGAATTTGCGGTCAGTCTACTGGCAGGATTAAAACTCCTGCTTGTTTCTCTTCTGAGCTGCTACTAGTAAACATTCATCTCATCCCCAAAAGCCCACACGCAACGGTTTGCATGTCCAGGACACGCACATAGCAATAGCGGGGGTTAACCTCTCAATAGTGAAGAGCAGATTTAAAAGATAATCCGACATGCAGATAAATGGAACTTTAACCTTCAGTGAAAGTGTGGGATTAGAGGGAGGCTCTGGTCGTAAAGCGAGCCACGATTCGGGAGAGAGCCGCCGGGTCAAAGGTCACCCCTGAGTGGCTGCTCTAGTGAATACTAAGGATGGAGGTTAAAAGGGACACAGACTGCAGGGATCCTCTCACTGGTGAAGTAGAGGAAAGTAACCACAGATTTATAAACTGGAAGGTCTTATAAACCGATATATGTTGTGCACTCTTGTCAAAGAGCAGACTCCCAGTGCTACTCACACTACACTATACTACTGTGTCACACCACAGATATAAACCTCACCATTACACTGAACCATTCAGAAAAGACAGAAACACGGCAGAGCCATTAGAGAGCAATTATTATGGCAGGAAGGCCAAGGGTTCCAATGTCAATGGAGGAATATCAGTTGTACCATTGGACTATTTTATTTTCATGATTAAATATCCATGTTAAAAACAACTGAAGGCTGAGAAAAAGTGTGCCATAAAAACTAATGGTTAGCACATAAAAACACGAGTAGCGTAACAATAAAACCAAACTAGTAATGTGCTGAAATTTTTAAATAATATTTAGTGGCAAGGAGAAGTCTGATTTAGGGATATTTCTAGATTTTAAACTTTTAAATTTCATTAAGATATTTTTAAAAATGTAGTTATAATATTCTTAATTGTATTTTTTTCTGTAATATAATTAAATCTTCATGCAAATTAACATATCTCTAATGAATTTCACTGAACTGTTAATTTAAAGATCTCTGAAGATCATGTTTCCGGATATCTGGTAGCGATTTGCATAGCACTCTAAATCATTCACTGGTTTCTGGAACTGGATTAGTGTCTGATTGACCCCCCCCCCCCAACACACTGGACATTGATTAGAAAGTAATGAAGACAAATGTGACACAATCATCATTTATTGTCAGCAGTTATTCATTGACCCCCCCAGTTAGAATCCTGCGTGCTGAGCATCTTGTCCTGCTCGTCCTAAATATAAGAAAATGGAGATTTAAGTGCAGTGGAACTTACAGGTTTTCTACTCTTTACTGAGTTACTACTTTGAATCCTCTTGGTATTAGGAAGTGGCTGACAGAGCCCTACAAACACATGGGTGCTCTAGGAGAGACATGTCGATGTCCGGAATCTGCACTTCCTTCAAATGGTAGACAATCATTTTCATAAACTGAGGGGCATTTTCCCGGTGGGCTGATGGGTTTGTGAACCAGCATAATTTAACTCCCCCCCCCCCCCCAACACCCTATTCAGCAGAATTCATTGGTTCATTGTGGGGGCCCCCAAAATGAGCAATTTATGTTGGTAAAATATATGTGTGATGAGTCTGTCTGGGCAGCAAAAGTTCTGGCCTGATTTTTTTATCCCAGTCCATCTCTCTGGACTCCTCTGGAGTTAGAAAATGTCAGTGGCGCTGAAATTCTGATTTGAGGCCCGATTACATTCCTATGCCGAATGTTTTAGCTGCTCATGGCACTTCATGGATTCATCAGTTGGTTGTGTTGGTTTATGGCAGATTTAAGTTTATTTTTATCTGCATACTTACACTGTAAAAACTGGCCAAATAATGGCTTCTTCACATACAACCTGAGCCTCTGCACGTGAACACAGCCGGTGCAGGTGCCTTGCAGGTCAAAGGTCAGAGGTCGCATGCCCGGCAAGAGTTCACGTAGGTTTTAAAAGGGTCCCGTGGCCGAGCCAACTGTCCAGAGCGTGGGGGGTAGGAAATCCCATAAAGAGCTGCGTGGGATCAGACGGACACCGGCAGCAGTGCAGCTGAAGATGGTGGGGGGGCAGGGGGTCTTGGGAATGCTGGGGCACAAGGTCACTCTGCACAATGTCATTTGTTGATATATGTGAGGGAAGAGGCAGGCACCTTGCACACTGCACCTGTACGGAGAGTTTAAATCACCCATGTGGTTCTCAGGGACCACAGAGGAATGTGTGTTTGCTCTTGGTCATGGGCCACGCCGGTGGCCCACACTGAGCATGCTCAGTCCGAAGCTGAACCCTTTACACAAAGACTCAATCGGTATATCTACCGTCCCTGCTTCCTGCATGCTCTTCTCTTCTTGCTGTTTTTTATTATGTTTGCCCAGACTCTGATCTTAATAATGTTTCTCTCTAAATATGCAGAAAAGACGTTAAACACTTTTAGGCATTTTTGTATGTTTACAAACCAGTAATATTCAGCCTTCATTTGTCTTTTTTTTACATAATTGCTGCATGTAATTTATGCTGTGGATCTGGGGCACCATGGAAATGCCGTTTTGACTCTCATCAGGCCTGCAGTTACGCTTCTTTTCAGAAATTATGAGTGAGTCTCGCCACCGCTGCACCGTCTCACTTTTGACCCCAGAGGGGTGAGATTAAATTTCCAGACACTTCGAGTTCCACCGGACGCTGATTCACAAAAGATTTACAGAGCATGGACGACAGCCCAGTCCAGCCTCGCCTTGGTCGACCTGCCTCACATAGGCAGCCCTGGAGACCTTAAACAGCTGATCTGCAGATTAATTCAGGAAGTGCAGAAGGGACCTTACCCCATACACCTGGGCCCAGCGTCTGTACCACACACGTCTAATGCCTCTGTCAGTGTCACTTTACACCAAAAAAGGAATATAAAGAAGAAATTGGAAAAACGGAGGAAGAAACTGAGAGATGTAAAACAACCCTTGATGAGGAATGATCATGTACAGAAATGGGAAAATAATAATTAGATGCAATTAAAATGCTAATCGATTGAGACAGCAAACAGAACCATGTGATACGGGGATAAGACCGAACAGATTCCAGGAACTGGGCTGAAGTAACATAGAGGGGAAGCACAGGAGAATGTGGGGGGTGATATCAGCAAAAGAGAACGACATATTGCAGTGGGCCCTGGGTCTCACGGAAACTGGATGAGAGTCGGTCCAGATCCGTTGCCCCTCCCCCCCGAGCAGATCCTTCAGGTACCAGTTGAGTTTCCTGTGAGGAGGTAGATCAGACCTTGATTATTAATATGTGGTTGAGTCATAAACGAGGGACATGTGGAAGAGGTTAGAACTCAGTGCCGCGATCAGCTGCCTCTAAGCGTTCCTGGGGGTCGGGGTTGGGGTTAGGGTTAGGGTTAGGCTTCGCTTACACCTCCCCCATAAAATTCCCAGGTGTCTCCCCCCTTGCTAACAGGCCCATGAACATCCAACCACAAAACATCAGAAAACTGACGCAATGACGCAGTTATTCATAGTTCGATCGTAGTGAAAAATCTAGATTGTTCACACGTCTGAATGAGGCGAAAGAGCCGGCAGAGGTTATACACTTCGCAGGCCGACAGCCTTAATGAAGGCAGATGAAAACTCAACAGGCCCCAGAGACAACACAGCCAGAAGGTTACTGCTGATATCACGCGCGCTGAATGCAATTATCAGCTGCAACAAATAATCACGGAGACGATAACAATGAAATTAACATTTCTATTGTCTGAGTGTTATTGTCCTGGCAGTTATTGTGGCTGAGGCCTTAAGCTCCCATGAATGAGTCACTGTACAAGGACCCGTTTTCCCGTGCTGTAGAGATGTACTCATTAAGTGGAGATACAGAGGGCTTCGTTATAAGGGATGGGCACAAAGTGGAAGGGCGGGCTCCTTCCCGAAAGAGTGCGCTAATGTGATTTCTGCCAAGTGTAGTCCTAAACCACAGGGGTGCAGCACAAGGCAGGCATATTGTCTAAAGGGTGCGAGAGGAAGACCGCGGGGTCTCCAGCGATAAATCTGCGGGTCACAGATATGAATATCACGGCAAATCTCTCAGGCGTGCAGAGTAAGACTCATGTTGCTTGTTTGTTTGCTGAAATGTCGGTAGAAGTTCGTATTGTTATTGTGCAGCCAGGACCCCACCGGTGGCGACACATTTTCCCCTCTTTTTTATCTATGGTCGTTGACTGACACTGGCATGCTTATAGTTGCTGAAGCCCAGACAGAGGCCACTCTGAGGGAAGAGTGTTTGCTTCCAGTGGGGCTCTTCTTGATTACCATGACCGGGTGGGGACAGCCCCCCCGCCGGCCAGATTGTGCGGCCAGGCAATGCCCCTACAAGTTTAGGAAGCCGCAGTGGTGGGGTATTATCCCATAACAATGACCATCGGACAGGGTGAGAGGAGGATCGGGAAGAGCAAACAATGGTTTGGAGGGAGCGTGTCGATTTCTGCCCTGTGTCTTTCATTCGGGATGGGCTGTCTAGACACAAACGATCTCCTGAATGTCTTAGGGAAGCGTACAGATACCGCTCCCACATCTCAAGTCCAAAAAAACCTCCCCTTGTTTGTTTTTATTTGTTGACTCACATCTTTGACTCATGACCTCAGACTCACATCAATGAGCAGAGACCCTCAATGAATTTGACAAGTGCTTCTGGGTAACAGTGGTTTGTAGCTACCAAACCGAGGACAGAGCAGCGTTAAGTGTAGAGCTATGCCTCACCCCAAACACTCTGCAGTCCAATATCACACTCGGGGGGGGGGGGGGGGGGGGGGGGGGGGGGGGGGGGGGGGGGGGGGGGGGGGGGGGGGGGGGGGGGGGGG
>JAODLD010000040.1:18061077-18092142 GCA_026781065.1 Mormyrops boulengeri | reverse complement strand
GCGGGCGGGGGGGGGGCGGGTGCGGGGGGGGGCGCGCCGGCGGGGGCGGCGCGCGCGCCGCGCCCCGGCGCCCGGGCCGCCCGCCGCGCGGGGGCCCCCCCCCCCCCCCCCCCCGGTCCGGCGCAGGCTCCCTGGGATACAGGTGTGTGGGGGTTGATAAAGGCAGGCCGTCTGCTGCCAAGTTCCACGCGCGTGCAGACACATGTCATTTGCATCCTGTAATTACAGACGTGCTTTGTGAGCGAGCCTCGCTGCTCGCAGACACAAACCGGGAAGTAAAAAGGAGGGAAAGGTCACTCTGAAGGAACTCGCTAATTAATTATGATGACTCCTTTCCTAAATCGTTACTGGCAGTACAGGGGCTTTGTGTCCCCCTTTCAGCTTTAAGGCAGGCACTACGAAACAAAGGGGGCCCCAAGTGTCTTTGTGTCGCGGGATTACGGAGAAACATGGAGACTCCAGGAAAGATAATTTCCCCCCATTGTATATGGACAACGGATGCCTTATTGTCAGGCTCTTCAGAGAGGGCCAGCAGGTGAGAAACGGGGATAATTTGCAGTTTTTCTTGGAGCACAGAACTGTGGCCGTAGATACCAAAATAAATACAGAGAACAGTTAGCAGTTTGGCAGAAGAGTTCACAGCCAGATTCACCAAGCCATTGAAATGGGGCACAGTCAGGAATACTTATTTATTTATATAAGAAGGAACATATTGCATGTGGTAATGCCTGTTTAAATGCACAAAGACAACAGAGGTTTTGTCACCAGTTATTACAACCAGAAGTCAATCTCTGCTTTTGTTACTTCAGAGGTTCCCCTCTTAACCATAAGATTTATAATCCCCTGACACCGTACTGTGACACACGCTGGATTTCGTCACAGCGGGCAGCAGTACATGAGGCAGGGATGGTTACATTTTCTGGGATTTTTTTCTGGACTGCCGGTGTCGGGTGAAGAAAGGGGCCAACACGAGGGCCTAAGACGAAAAATAAAGGACCCTTTTTTGGTGGATGTGAAAAAATAAATAAATGAACAGTTCCCCCAGCTTGCAGGACGGACGTGTGGTTTTGGGACTGAGGATCCTGGTGGTGAAATGAGCACAGAAATATATACTATACACAGGTAACAGGGAACAGGTGGAACTAATCAGTAGCGCAAACTCCTGACACCTGACTCCCCCTTGAGACAAACACGATATAATCGTATCTGTAGCAAACGGTACAAGACAGGGAATGGAACAAAGGAATTTCAGATGGCTAAGGATTAATCTTATTCTTTCTTCAGAAATCCTAGCAAAAAAAATTAACAGACTGAAAAATGGGTTACAATTTGCTGTGTAGACATTTTAGAGATATTTATAAAGAAATATATATTTTTAAATCCACCACATTATTCTTTCTCCCGTCATATTTTGGGTGACAGTGAACTACATACCTTCCAGGACCTGAAGTTATTTATTATATAATCTCCCAGGACACTTTACCCTTGTCTTCTCCTCGCAAAGGATCCCAATGGGGATCCTTTAAGCCACAGTTCTTACACCTCACCCAATATATAATTTTTAGTGGTATTGGTGTTAGAAACTTGGCCTGCCTCTCTGCACTTTGAAGGCCTTATACACCATTGTCCGTCACCGTATTAGGGAGACACATTTTATTCATTCAAGAGGTAATAATTCTTGGAGGCAAATTTGAGTTATGCACCTGAAAACCCAGATCACCAGTTAGGTCATGGCAGGATGCATGTGACTCTTAACGAATTCTCCATGCTGTATGTTGTGCTCCTGGGGAACAATGGTGACCTTTCTTCACACGATTTGGGAATGTCTGAGGGTTGGGTCGCTCCCAAAAAGAACTCCTCCGCCATCCATGAAATGGGAGAATAATCAATCCTGGATTCAGTTTTACCTTGAATTGGCTTCCGATATTCGTTGCTACTTTTTAATCTGTTAAGGTCTCCTTTCTCTGCATTGTAGGACAATATGCACAGATATTGCCGCATGCCGGTTAGTTTGGGAATATCGCTAGCAACACTGATTTTTGTGGATTCCCGTTACCATCAAGGTTGTTGAGTGTTGCTGGAGCATTTTCATATTCTGTTAATCACAAGCCACAGGTCTGCCATGCTATAATACACAACAAGTAACAATGATAACTGTGCTGAATAAGTTGGAAAATATAATGCATGGGTGGGTATTAATATTTTGATTTAGATTTTCATTTTTTCTTAATTTGCTTTCTTGAATGTCATTAAATGTGATTATTGTCATTGAATTGAATCAAGGTGAAGGTCTTGAGCGATTGCCCACTGACTTCCTGATCTGACTCTCACAGTCACAGTCGCTGCTTAGTCACTGCTGACTAAAACCTCAGCATGCTTACTGTAAGTGATGGGCATTTAAAAAACTAAATAATGCAATAAATCCTTACTCATCTGCTCATTCGGCTCTGAAGAACTGACAGTGAGCAGCTTCCAGTTATTATCAAATCTTTGTTTGGGGGATCAGGGTAGATGCCCCTGTGTGAACAGAGACAGTGTAGTGGCGGGGGGGGGGGGGGGGGGGCACAAAACAGGGAGGTTATTTTAAAAACTACGCTGGCACTTGATAAAAGTTTTCAACCTTTTTTTTATGTGTTCGGGAGCTGGTTCTAATTTGCCTGTCGAGCCAAGGTATAATTTTCTGGGATCCGCTCCAAGCTGCGGGCCAAAGGACGCACAGCCGCACTGGATTGGGTAGCAGCCTGCAAGTTTGGACCGAGGAGCTTGACTGACAGTGTTCAGGTGTGTCATTATGTGAAATCCTGCAGATTGATGGCGCTGCTTCCCGGCATGGCAGAGAGCACGAGTGTGTATCTCTGAGTGTATCTCTCTGTAGCCCTGGGGGGGGGGGGTAGGTTGGCGCTCCTGCTGAATTCTAGCTGACCTCAGAGGCATGCACTGAACTCCTCTGAACCTTCAATCTACACACATTTTAGATCAGTATCTGTTCCTCTACTTCTGCTTGACCATCTGTAGTGCTAACTTGTGTTGGTACTGATTTTTCAGGCTGATATTGCAAGCATATTAGTGTCTGCAGAAGATTCCGTATTGTAATATATATTCATTAGTGACCAGTCATAGGAATAAGGAGAGAGCAAGATAATTCTGTGACGCTTTTCCATTGGCATACAAGAACCAGGCCGTACCCGACCTGTACTGCTAAGGGACACAGCGCTGTTTAGGCTCGGTTCAGTTTTCCACTGCAGAAGGGTCGGCTTCGTAAAGGCGTTGTCAGGTTTGGAGAGTGACGGTGACGTAAAGCTGAGAGACACCTGTATACTGTTCACATGTTGCACATCATGATTTACTGTGCGCTATTTTCTGCTATTATGTCCGTGAGAATCGCTGTGTGTAAATTTGCAATACAAATCGATTTGTTCAGCCGTTCTAGTCTTTTAAGTAGGTGCCTGTAAATTTTCAGGTTCCAGATTATCGGGAATGCATCAATACATTGTGATGTGTGATATAACAGTTAATGACAAATATGTAGGATAAACCATTTTTTCCGATAATCCATGGGTATCAACACAGATCACCAGTATCTCCATACATTTCAACCTGTCAGATGGTGGTGAGGCAACCAACTTCAAGCTTTCAGCCCTACTAGTAACCACGCCAGTGCAGGCCCAACTCAGGTACGGCTCGCATACTTTACAAGGCAATACCGTTTCAGCTCCAAGTTATCGGGGATGCATCAATACATTGCCATGTGTGATACTACTAGTAATTAATGATTCCAGTTCCAAGGTGTGTGTCAATTAAACAAGTTGTCTGTTGACATCAATAGAGCTGACTGTTGACTGTGACACCTGATTGTCACCCTAATATCACAGATATGATCATATATTGTGTATTTTACCAGTTTAAAATAATAATTTTACTCCATAAAAAAGAGATATTTACAGGTTGGTGAATGAGTTTGTATTTAGTTATTTTGCTGGTAAATAGATTTATTGTGTATTTCGATGTATATTTAAAGTTAACATTAAAAAGCTACCTTTCTGCATGTGGCTAATGGTGGCATCACCCTGAATACAAGAGGGGTCTCTGCCTGAAGACTGCAAGCAGGACATCCTGTAGGCCCTTCTAGTGGGACCAGAGGCGAGCTGACAGCCGTTTCCATGGCGACGGCCACTTCCTCACCGTGAACAGAGCCACGAGGCACAGATGTAGCACAGTACTGTTGCACTCATTTTCATGTTACTATTTTTGGCTTCTGTTTATAGATTCCACAGATGACTATGGACTACAGGCCAGTATTAGCATGAAGAGTGACCATCTAGGTAGATACACATGCATCATCTGCTACACAGGCCAGTGAAAGATGGGCAGGTCTTCACATTGCAGTCATGACTAGCCGCAACTGGCCATCTGGTAAACCGGGCATTACCTGCAGGCCAATGGGATTGTGAGGCAGCAAACACCCCCCCCCCACTGCTCAAAAAATTTATCATGGAGGACTCCCTTCCGATCGACATTTATCGTGGGGACCCCCCCCAAGTCTACAAAACTCAATGTGGGGATGCGCCTGATCAATTTATCGTAGGTAGTCATTTGTGGTGGGCCTGTATGGGCAAACGTCCAGGGCTGGTCGTCATACGTGCCACTAGCAAAGGCTCAGATAGTATCTGCATCCCAACACTTAGCTAATTTATGGGCCATTGCATCTACAGGAAGGGTTATCATCTGTAGATGGGCGGAAGCTGAAGCTACAGCGGCCTGTGCGGGGGAGAGGGCGTGTGCATCACCTCAGCCATCCGTTGCTATTTGCTCTAATTGCCACCCTTCTGACAGCTTAAGGGCTCCCCGCAGACCGTCTATGTCACGTGGCGGTATAAGCGGACTCTGCCCACTGATGAAATATGTGGACCCTGACCCCATGGCTCAGCAGAGCAGGGCCGTCATTACCGTGGCACCCAGAAGACAGCCATCCTGATGTGACACCAAGGGCAATGCTCAGATAAGGAGTGAAGGATGAGGTTCGGAGTTCCTCCCCGGGCCCCGGTCTCATCCTGACCCCACTCAGGCAAGGCTCGCTAATATGCACTAATACCTGGGTATGTCCATAATGATAGAGGGGTGTGTCATCATTTCGGAAATGAGAAGACGTCCTGAGAGCTCAGTGCTCTTAGCAGGTTCCTGTTGGGTAAATCGGAGGTGAATCTCCGAACAAGTATTGTAGATAATAGCTTTCAAACCCATTTCAGGCTCTCCTCTGAAATCACACATCTGTAGAATAACGTTTGTACTTTAAGGTCAATTTTAAACATGATTCGTATAGATTTGCTGTGACATTTGCCAGCAATAGTTAAAAACATTTTTGAGAGTCTTCAATCTATTAGGTCAAATAAAGGTGAAATGAATTAATTTGTTCGTCCAACTGCAGATTCACAGCCTTGTAGTTAAAGACCCCAGGTGCTGATGGTTAGATAATGGCCAGTTTAAGGAAGACCAGCCGACTGCCACCCATCCAGCAAGTGGCTGACAGCTGTTTACTCAAACATGTTGCTACACTGAGCACTGCCCAAGCCCTTGAAGTGCTCACTGCGCTCTTATACCTCATGCGGGAACCTTGATAAAGCAGGAGCACTGCTTTATTTAATCTTCATTTAATCAAAACAGACTTGGCAGGTTTTCATTATGTCAGTGAAAAAATACGTTTCTCTAACGGGTTCTGTGGTTTTCCTGGTGCAGGGTTTCAGAAACATTAGTGGGAAGATCTGAGTAGATGTTCTCGGTGGTGCTCCAGTGCTGATGACACTGCGGCTTCAAACGCAGATGCCTGTGGAGAACTTAGTCTGAAAATCTGCCAGGTAACAGCTTCCTGTCAAGTGGCTGGGGAGGAAGCCTCGACGAGGCCCACCCCATGTCGACGGGGGCCAGCTGTGCCGTAATGCACACCACTAATCCCCCAAGCTGCACTGGGACACTGACTTATGGTCTGTCTGGACCTGGGTTGTCCCCGCATTGCCTCATCCAGGGAATCGCTCAAAGAGTATAACCATCCACGAGTTCTAATGGATACAGAGAATAAAGGACGTTGGGAGCTGAATGTCAGAATTATACTGTGAAAACATCCAGTGATAAAATGAGTCAGTGCTTCAATAAGATTTCTTTTCCTGTTTTAGTCTCCCCGGTCCAGGTTCACTTGGGAGAGTCCGTTATTTTAAAAAGAGACTTGGGAATCATCTGAGAAATATGTATTTTTCAAGCGAATGAGGTTGATTTCATCAATTATGATCAACTCCATGGAGTTGAGTTTTTCATCATCTGCGACACGGAAACTGTACCGGATTAAATCCTAAGCTTGTAGCTTTTGATGAAAAGGATAGAGGGAAGTCAAGAGGAGCTGTCCATGAAAGCTGCCGGTGGTGTCTTTTGGGGGCTGGGCGGCGATTGAGGTATTCCGGAAGTGTCTGAGTCATCTTAAGATAAAATCCTAAATCCAGGTCATTTATATCCCTCATTTCATGATGTCATTTTTCTTCATTTGATATTATATTTTCAGATTTTTAGGCTTATGTTTGATGAATTACAAGCCACTATGAAACAGGCATAGATAATATAAATAATGTTAAGTACATACCGGTAAATAACACAATAAACATAATGTCCACCTGTTCACCTCACAACATGCCTTATGACACAGAGAGAAATGTATCTTCTTTGCCTTTTACATTGTCCAAGGTCACTCTCAAGTACCTAGGTCAGCCATTCAAACATTCCTTCACTGGTGATTCTGCAGTTGTAAATACATTGTTCTCTCGGTGTGGTTAATTCTATGAGAATAATTGAATTTTATTGCTAAAGTTATCAGTACACGCCTGTCAGCCTTTCTTTAACAACTGCAGACTTTTATTTTGAACTAGCATGTGATCCTCATGCATACCTTGCAGTGCTAATGGCCAATGGGAAATTGGCAGCAACGGTAGGTTAGCGGGAACAGTGATACAACCTCATAATCTCGGGCCCAACCTTCTTATACACATTCTTTGTGCATTATATCGCACAACAGCCATTCTGCAGTTGGTATGAGGTGCTGAAATTGATTCTGACCTTTAGCTGCCTCCTAAGTTCAATAAATAGAAATACCACTGTGATCAAAGGGTGGTAAACTGTTGCTTTTGGCTTCTTTTTCTGTCTTTTGATCTGCGATGGGTGCTAGACTAAATATACACAGTCCTTACACTCCGTGCTCATTTTGTGTTGCAGTACCCGAGCTGCCTAATGGGTATCTGGTGCCAGGGAACGACTGATTGCACGCACCACCAATTGGAACCCCGCTACTCGCAAAATTGATTGCACATAAACCAACAACGTGAGTGCAGTTTTATATTACACAAGACGGAGATGTGATTTAATAATTCTCTCTGTGTTCGGCTGCATCAAAGGATGCCCGACAGTAAGGAATCACATGGATTGTAAACCATATGTGCTGAAGTCGAAAAACAGCTTCATTCCAGCAATTTCTTTTAATAAATGGCAGATGAATTAAAGAAATACATGTTGAAAATCCCTTTAAGAGCCTCGCACTGGTTTCAGTGAGCTAGAATGTTGCCATTTGCCCATGCCAATTATTGCATGGAAAGCGTAGCTGAGAGGAGCTATCCGCAGATAAAAAAAAATCTGAAAACTGTATGTCTTGTTCATGCGATTGCCATGGTTGGCATTAATACCAAATGCCGCTTTTTCATTATGCAACCAAATGAAAACTCTCTTAATTTCACTCGTGATGCAGAGGTTCCTGCTGGTAACTTTAACTTATCTGCTATGGCTCATGAATGTTTTTACATTAGCCACAATGCTCCTGTTCATACGGCAAAGGATTTCTGAGAAACCGGCCACTGGAAAACAGAATGCTGGGGGGCGGGGCTTACAGCAATTCGTTTTAATGGACTGATGAGAAGAGGCCCAGCAGTATATGAACCAGGTATCAACATTTATATCAAATAGAAATATCTCTCTATAACTTCAGAGGGTCATGTTTCTGAAAAGGAAGAATCCGGCCACAGCTCCAGATGTGATAACGGACTTCATGGCTTATTAAAAAGAGGCCCATCCCTGAATATCCAGTATGGGGCTCTCGTTAGAGTGACTGAAGCTAAAGTGAAGGATATTCGGTCATCCAGCAGTTATACAGAGGCTGAGAACAGGAACATTTTCTGTTCCTCTGCCATTTGTGCATTAGACCACGGAAAGAAACGTGATGCTTTATATTTCTGACGGTAATTGATTACTCTGCATCGGATTAAACGTTAATCACCCAGCCAAGTCTTGTTCAATACGGTTGTTAATAACATTATTGAGAAATTGACAGTATTATTGGTGACATCATTAACGCTATCACTTTTCAAGTCATGTGATGCTTTAACAGGGGTCTAAAAATCTGATCACGATTTCTGGTAAGCAGTGTCCCTGAAGAAAGACTTTATTGACTGGGAGATTATGTCTACCTGCAGCAGGACCGCAGCCAATAAGCAAAGGAATGAAGCGCGGAACTCAGGGGGACCCAAAATGTCACGCGGACGCGGATAAACGAGATGAAGGCGCCCACTTGCATCGTCGCCTGCTCACAGACTCGCCTGAGCTTTAATCGCGGGTAAACCTGCCATCCAGGACATGGAGCGGCAGAGCGTAAATTTTGGAGCGCGGTCTCGGGGGAGGTACCGCTGGGTGTCTGCAGAGGCCTTCTGTTCAGCGTCCCGCGGCTTCCAGCGTACACCAGATAGCTTGCCGGCCAGAATCTATCCCCGGGGGAGGCGTGGGTGACACAAGCACTAAATGAAGACAAGCGAAAACGTGGCTAAAGGGACAGAGCCATGAATACTGCTAAGCAGTCGCCAACTGCCAGGCATCTCGAGACGCTCTAACTGGTGACGAGAGATCTCTTCATATTACTGCGAAAAGGATACAGGTCACATGATCCTTCCTCATTCCAGCCTATGAGCTTTTCATGTGTGTCTTCAATCACGCTGAGACTCTAATTATATTTTTATTAGTGCTCTGGCCACGACAGTCCCTACACAGCATCTGCCAAAAGCGAGCATTTATATTTTGGGACGAGGAGCAATTCAGTGGAGGATTGAGGCAAGGTTTTGAGGGATATCTATAGAGGGAATGGAAGTCTAATAACTGACCTGGTAATAGCTGATCTTTCTTTTTTCCTTTTTTTAAAATAAAACACTAAAGATGCATTTTTGCTGTGCTGTTTTCGACTAGGGAATGTAACAGCAAATGGGTATGTGGTGAGACTGAAAAATATTAACGCTAAAAAATGAGAAACATGTTGTAGGATTGGGCAATAAGATCACACCACCCTCCATCTCAGAGTCAGAATCTGGGGGTGGGGGTGGTTCTGCACTGATATTACACTAGTAGTGACCCTCTAGATGCACTGCTCCCATTTAGGCTGCCTTTGTTGTCTGATTTAGGTTCGGTGTTGCTGCAAATACCCCTTTGAGCAGGATCCATATCTTGGGAATATATGTCTTTATTATACACTAATTAGTTATTATGGTGTTCTGGTGTGCTTTGAAAACATGGCAATGGTTCATGGCGGGCGAGGCGTACCCAGAAACCTTCTGCTCTAACAACGGCAGGGCTCAGGCCACATGGAAAACGTGCTGCAGACACAACATCTGAAATGGATGTGATTTGGAGAGAAAAATTCTGGCGGAATCAAAAAAGTACAAAAGTACTGTTTAAATTGGGAAGCATAATTCGAGTTGATCCACCGTCACCTGTTTTCAATCGAATTTCATTAAGTATGTAAACGGCCTAATTCTTGCTCTGCCTCGGATCCATCCATATGACCATGGCGCGCTAACTGCAGTGAGCTGGCCATCTCTTCCTGTCCCTGTTTCCTGCTCTGACATAGAGAGTCCCTGTGTCCTTCGCTCATGAATATTCATCAGCTGGCACGCCTGGAATATATTTTCGGTCTGTAATAATGGTGGTCAGAAATGTATGCGGTTCAGACTAAAGAAGTGAGTGTCTCACTGGTGAATGAATATTCATAAGAGACTCCCTATAGCACTTGCTATATTTAACAATAACAGAACGGTACATTTTAAACAGCCACCACATAAGCTAGCACAATAGCTAACGCTGTATTTTGGTGATTTGCTACGGACAGCAGGAAGTGGCTGCTGTTACTAGCTGTGGCAAGGTATTTATAATGCATCAAATACATTTAGCTATCATTATTATTATTATTTATTCATTTTCCATACCCACTGGGCCATGGTGACACCCATGTCATGGGACACCTTGAATGGAATGCCAGCTCATCACAAAGCACAAACACAAACACAGTCACATGTTGTCACATACTGCGGGCATTTCAGAGTCTCCAGTTCACCTAACTGTATATTTTTGTGCTACAGGAGAAAACCGGAGCCTTTCGAGCAAAGCAAAGAGAACATGTCAACTGGCTGATTGTTGGTAAGTATTTTATATGGGGAGGCATTTTTTGCAAGAAGTTTTTATTTATTTATTTATTTTAAAGAAAAAGGCAGAGCAAGCATGCGACGGCTGTTTTGCCAGCTGCTCTGGGCGCGACAGCAAGTAGAACCTGTAACATGGAGGCGGGAAGACAGTAAAAGGTTTATCAAGGAGTGGGGGGGGGGTCCCTCAACGGGATTCATACCCTGAGCAGAGAAAGGGTCAGGGAAGACAACAGGGAGGATGAGAAGGATAAACAGGGCAAGAGCTGGCTGAGGCACAGGGACCAGGATGCCGCAAAGGCAGAGGTGTGGGAGGGATGAGCGAATCACCACGAAGAGCCCTGGTCACCTGACCCTCCTTTCCAAGATGAGCACACCCCCACGTCTCACAGCTGGTTTGCGATTTGCATGAATAATTATGAAATTATAAAATGAGTTGCATTAATCAAATAAAGCTAGCCCATTCACGGGTGTGCTTGGAGAATGTAACCTCCTTCGTCCAATATTGTACACATGACTAATACGTTGAGAATTTTAGAAGACAAGAAGACAAATTTGGTGTAATAGATCTAGTTAATGGGCCTAATGTTCACTGATACTATTTTGGAGAATAAAAATTGACTGCCTAGAAAAACAGCAAATATCAGATGACACCCTTCCTCATCCCTACCTTATTCATCTTACAAACATTTTGACATCGTGTGGCTGGGGGGGAGGGGGGGGGGAGTCTTGATGGCAGCTGGCACGATGCCCCTGGGGAAGCAAGGCTAGCCAGAACCAGGAGTGACATGGCCTTCTTACAAAACCAGGGTGAAACAGATGACATGGATGGTTAGAGGTGGAACAGATTAATGATCCTCAAGACGGTAGGAGTGCAGGTGGAATGGAAACGCCCTGGCAAGAACATGCATCCTGTAACATGCACAGAGACATTCGATGCAACCCAATCAGCAACAGGAATAGTTCATCTTGAAGCTACTGCAGAGATTGGAGGGGGAGCCATATTGGGGTCAAAAGGTCACCGGCAGCAAAGCCATGATGTGCTCTGCTGGTCTACTACCATTCCAGCATTTCAAGCCAAATCTGATCAGTGAATATTAGCATTCTGAACAGTTGAACAGTGTGAAAACTTAAAAGCTGCAAGGTGTGACTGTCAGGTAACAAATGATCGAACAAAATAGCTAAACAAACAATAAGCATGCTTGCTGACGCATCCCGCACATACAGCTGCAGCCGTTTCACTAAATGATAAGAAGCTTAATGCAGAGTTAGCGAGTCTTTCCAGATTCTGAAGCTCAGCAACTCCGGGCAGCTGCCCCGAGCTTTAAGATGCAAAGATTTTCAAGCACATTGTAAATAAGTTCCTACATGCTTCAATCCCCTTAAGTCACCAAATATCATCTCATATTATACCCCTTTGGTCTGCATCTTCCAACTTGTGACCAGAGAATAATTTAAAGTCGCATTTTCACCGCGTGTTCAGCGTTTATGTGTGTGCATGTGTGTGTGTGTGTCTTTTGTGTGATATTTGATCACTCCTTTAGCAGACAGTATTGCATGGGACCACAGTTATTTGTTCCCGCTGGGGAATGCAGGCGCCTGACCATGGAAAAGACACAAATGGCTTACAGGACATCTCACTGAGTGTCTGTGCAAGGTAGGGAATCCATGAGAAACAGCCCATCCTCACCCAAATTAGCACTGCTGCCATGTTTCATGTGCTACATCAGAACTAGCGGTTTCTGCTACACTTCTCCTGACCTGGCCATCATCTGAGAGGAAACCATGAGTCCACAATGGCGAGACAGGTTGGTTGAATCCATCAAGCCTTCAGAGTAATCGGGAGCAGACGCTGGGGTTCAGACGGCTCGCTTTAACAGCTCATTCCTTCAGTGCTCATCTTGATTCTTCAAGTTTCCCCCAAACAAATACATCAGGAATCCAGATGCAATCAAATGGGCTCTAATCATTCAGGCACATCAGGCATGTTATCAATACACAAGCAGCACTAGCCATGCAAACGCTTGCTTTATTTTTGTGCGAAAGGTTGCATGGTGGAGAAGGACACTAATTTACCCCACAGTGTCAGCAGTGATAGTCTTCTGCAGGCTGGAAATGTTAATTTTGTTACCTAGAAGACTTAAAGAGATGTGAGCATTTAAAGGAGTATTCACGGTAAAAACTGAAATAAAAGATGTCAAGGACAGGGAAACTTATTTTGTAAAATGTAAACAGAGTATGAGACCTTCTCAAGGAGGGTGGTCATGTGACTGACCATGTTCTGTCATAACAGTTTACTTTGCTGGGAGCAGAGCGTCTGGAAGGTACCCTCAAACACCAACACCTTCTTTTTTTCTTCTTCCTCTTTTTCTCGCATGCTGTTTGGACCCATATGTGTGGGACGTGCTGCTATCTCATGGCTGTGATCCAAGAATCATCTGGTTGTGATCTACTGGGCTGTTCAGTAATTCTTCATAAATGTCAGTCTGCAGCCTTGTGTTTTTTTCTGTTTTAATCTATTCTGTAAAACATGCAGAACACACAGAGACAACGTTGGCGTGATCTGCGTCAACTATTTTATATCCGACCTCACGCGGCATTGTCTGTCTACTCGGGAATGCTACGCCGCAGTAGCTGCTCATGTTTGTGTCTCTGTACACGTAAGTGCGGATGGAGTGCGTGTGGGTGAGTGTTTCTGCATGTATGTGGGAATGTACATGCTAGGTTATCAGTAATGGACCAGTTCAGGATTCTGCTTAATAGGCTTAAAGCTCTCTCTGTTTCAATCCTCTTTCTTTTCTTACTTCTCTGTCTGATTTTTGGAGTAAATGCTTTATCATCAAGAAAAACTATGATTTTGTTGATTTTATTTTTGTTGTTAATAAATGTATATTTCCAGTTCTTCTATTTGATCAGATAGTATACCACAGCAGTACATAATGAAGAAACGTGTTATTTATATGAGCTGTGATGGGAGTGCAGACAAATATTAGACTTTAGGACAGAAAGCTGACTTAGCGTTATAGGGCAGCTGTTTGTTATTGCAGGATAAATGAAAATACCAAAATAATCATGTATAAACATACTGTCAGTGTTAGCAGGTCGCGTTTGCAGATCGTCTTCTGCCACAGCCCTGGCTCATGTAAGCTATCACCACTCTGAGATCTTTTTCTGTTGCCTAGCAATCAGGCCCTATTTGTCCTGTTTGCAGAAAGATGATACCTAATAAATATACTCATTTAATTCCTATAAATAATTCGATTCGCTTGCTGGATAATTGAAAAGTACTATGCGGAGTTTATTATATACACATTATACATATATGATTGTGTATTTAATAAAGTACAGAAGTATATATATATACTGTACATATACATATAAATATACACACACATTTTAATATATTTCTAACAATATGTTTTAATATATAATATAAAATATTTTAATATATTTACCGTTACTGATAGTAATGGAAAATAATAACAGGAAAACGAAACTCCCAGTTGAGCCTGTAAGCTAACTGAGAGCAGAAACTCTACCGTTAGGTCATAAGGTTACTATGGTACATTAATTATGGTAATTATGGTGCATTTTAGACAAATTTTAGCTTTTCCACATCTGTACATATGAAGACATCAAGGAGTTCTCTGTAACGCGCCCCCTTGTATTACACGGGCAATTGTTTCCCTGCCCTAGATTCAGGTCATTCCCTTGTTGTCTTACCAGGCGACCTGCTGAGGGGTCTTCTGTGTCCCTCACGCTCTCATTACAGAGGTCCGCCAAGTAGATCATAATTAAGGTCATGGTCAAAATTCTCATTATCCACTTGTAAACTTGTAAACAAACCACCCAAAGCATGTCTAATTCAAGACATACCAGTCTGTTCCAAACACCATAGCTCAGATAGCTAGCTAATATTAGCTACTCTGTCTGCTTCTAATAGTTGTTGACTTACAAGTTATATTGCAGCTCATTAATGGCAAGACCTCAGATGAACTTGGCTACTGATGTAGTCATGTAATGAAAATAACTATGTTACTGATGTGATTTCCTTAATGATACAACCTTGTGTTGGCTGAATTAACATAATTTTATATTTAGTTTGGCAGAAGTAGTGGTCGAGACTCAATTCCTGGAGAAGCTTGGAGAAAGACACCTTCTCTGAATACCTTTAATGGAAATATTTATTTGAGTAGAAGCTAGAAATGTAAAAATATAATTAAATATACACTCATTCAAGTTAGCACAAGAAATACTTATATGCAGAAACGTGTTCATTAATCACCCGTTAATGGTCTTACTTCCACACCACCCAAAGGCATCATGCACTGGCAGCTTGCTTTTGATTCTGGTGCCCAAAAACAGCACTTTCCCTCCATAAAGGTGCTCCTCTCACAAGGGGCAAACTGATGCGTCTCTGGATGAGCCTGGAGGCTGAGGCCTGGGCCACACTGAGCACCTGAAGAGCCTCAGCCATAATGCCGCCATGCTGGCGTGTCAAAGCTGGAGCAGGAATGGAGGTAGGCCTGAAAAAATGAGCCTCCAGAGAAGGTCATCTGTCCCAGGCTGGAGAGATTTCACGCTTCCAGCTGTCAGGATGATTAGCACCAACCCAGACAGATGCTACCTGCTGAGAAACTCTCCCATTGGGTTAAACTAATACAGATGCACACACAAGGAACACACACAGCCAGCTTCAAGCACCTCGCACTTTCATCTCCCAATTCACAGTTAACGCAAACACAAGCACACGCAACAAAGAAAGGCTTCCAAGAAAACACAGGTAAAGGAACACGCAGAAACTGTTCAAACGATCATCACTTCCTTTCTGTCTTGCAATGCAAACAAGACTGTTTAATGGACTTCACCACAAATTAGCATATAGAAGAAGGGCTGAACCAATAATCATTAGGCTTACTATAGTCTCCACTTTATGATGTCATGATCTTATGAACCCAACTTTCTCTAAATTGCCTGCTAAACTCAGAATCTTTCATTCTTAAACTGATTCGCTTCAGATGCCCCTGACATTAATATATTGAAAAACACCCACCATTTCATTTTGTTTTTAATGTCCAAGACTCTCATATCCTACACCCAAACTCAGTAATAATAATAATAATAATAATAATAATAATAAACGTTTCTTAAACTTGAACAAGGCCCCTTTCTCTCTGTGGGATGGTAGATCCAAATTTGACGTCAGAAACAATGATAGTCTCTGATATAGAGTGATTTCCCTCTGATTGACTGGGAATACCTTCACAACCACAACATTCCAAACATCTGTGTCTCCAGATATGGCCAACACTCAACCTCCAACCTACTTCTATCCTTCTGTGGCTCTCCGGAGGACGTTAAGAAGGTGACGCACTGAGATGCGGCCATATCTGATGGGCTGGCTCTGCACCATCTCTGCCCATCTCTGTGCCCCCTCATAGTAATGACCACCATCAGATGTTGTGAAACTGAAATGCTAAGTTAGTAATGGATTAATGTAGGGCATTCATAGCTACCTTCATCTCTAACTTACAAGAGAATGTGCTGTATTCTCTGGCAGTATCAGGCATTGTGAAATTAAGCTCAGAATTACATATGGTACAGGCAGCCCCCGCTTACGAATGAGATCCATTTCCCAAGTCTTTCTTTAAGTCAAATTTGTAGGTAAGTCAGAAAAATAATAATACATTACACAATAATGACAATAATAATACAGTAATAACAAAAGATACTGCATGCAGTACCATACTGTATTTCGAGCCACTACAACAACACAATGTTTTCACAGGCATCAAAAAGTAGTGTGTGCATTTTAAATACCATTGTATTTAACCTGAATTTTTTATATTGGCTTAATAGGTTTTATGGCAGTCCGTTCATAAGTACAAGTTGTCAGTATGTCAGATGTTCTTAACCCAGAAACTGCTTGTAAAAGACTTGCATTCCAAATTAAAAATAACAGGCTCTAAACAGACATTCCTGTGACCAGTGTGAGGAAAACACGGCCTGTTCGCCTTAGTTCCTCAAAGACTAAACTACACCTCTCTCCACAATATGGCCATAACAGCCTGTCAGGGGGTGTTCACCCCCCAGTGTGGTTTCATAATGTGTGTCCCAGCTTAACAAAGGTAAACATACGGAGTATGAGGTTTATCCATAACAATCATATCAGATTCATTCTTTATTTGCACCACTTCTCATGCCATCATATCCCTCCCAGGTCAAATAAAAATTAGACTCCACACAACTCATCTGCTTAAGAATATGACTACAGACGTCACCAATACAAAAATGAGAAGCAATGGTTTTAGGCATTATATCATAATTGATTTGTGTAGGGGATATATAGGTCTGTCCTCTTTTAACAACTACCGTGTAGGACATGTCTGCCAGTAATGTCTGATTGAAGCTGCACTGACTTGTGCCAGATGGGCATCCAGTTACCCTTTCTAGATTGCTGTACTTATACTTTATATGTGCTGCAGGAAATATGTACGTAGATAATTTATATATCAGTGTATATATTAGTCTCATTCTGTCAAAACCTTCAAGGTGTTTTACAGCTCCTGGAAGAACACGTCTCTGACGGACGACATTAATTTAAACATACTATGCAGTAACTTCTAAAAACAAAAATAAACAGCCAGGGGAGTTTGGAAAACCATATCAGAGGCTTTGAGTTCATTTAAATGCCGTCACATGGTCCGGCCAGACCTGGGACGTTCAGTAGCATCTTGTGGGCATGTTTACAAAGGAGTCAAAGTCGGTTGTAACACTTGAAATAATATTTGAGATATAAAAATGACAAATGCCTACCCTTAGTCAGTAGAAGCAGGAGGAGCCTCTTAGCGTCGCTAATTCAGCTATGAGTGGTCATGACACACACAAACGTCCATTCAGTCCATTCGGTGAAAATCAAAATAGTGCAAAATTAAGAGTTTTTGTGGATGTACGATCAGGAAGAGAACAAAGGGTTAGCTGATAACTAAACTGTTATATGGCAAAAAAAATTGAAATTAATAAAAGAAGAAACAGTGATTGTTTCAACAATTTTGCATCTTCAGGAGTTTGGAAAACAAATAAATAAACAAACAAACAAATAAATAACTGGAACATTTTTTATGGTGTCTTACAAACATTAGAAATTTATAGCATATTTACATACATATAGATACAGATACTCAGAAACTGAATTTGTACAAACAACAAACGCAAAGACAATGGTAGGGGCTGGACTGACATTTTGGACAGCTGGACATATTCTGCGTGTGGCCCTTTCTGGAAGCAGCAAGCTGGACATCTGCATGTTTTCGTCACACAGAAAAGCCACTTAAGCGGCGAACTTCGGTGGGGGGGGGGGGATCCTGGTGTTAGCTGGCTGCTCCACATTTGGCCTGATTTATCATGCTTGCAATTTTTTATTCTTTCCTGGAAAGAAAAAAAAGGAAAAAATGAAAACGAAAGCTTGCTTTTATTCCCTTCATTGAATTCTGCTTGTACTGTGTCTTCATTTCCTTTTAAATGTATAATAAATATTATGTGCAGCAGTTTTTAAATTAATTCGAACTCTTTGCTGTTACCTACTTTTTTTTAGTTTTTTTAGTTACTTAGGACTGATACTTCAAGACCTCACATAGATCTGATTTTGTATTCAACTAGCTTCGCAACTTGTCAAGAATCACTTGGGTAGGAGAAGAAAAATTCCAGCCTAAATATATTCAGATAAACCAGGAGAAGCATTCCCTCTTCATTTGGCCATTTTTATTTCAATGGCTGACAAGTCGTCCAGAATGACTTAGCTAGGGTGCTACAGAGTTCTTTGACTCACTCAGCAACTTACGTCTGAATTGACATTTGCTCACTGTGACCTGGTTTTCCACAACAATGTATCATAATTGGTATCATTTCACCAAGGGAACGAGAAAGGTATAAGCTAGCTGAGGTATCTCACTGGGCCACCGACCAAGAAGCCTTTTAGATATGTGGGAAGATCTGTGACTACTACAATCTTGCTTTTCCTACATGATTATGGCAAATTATCACTGGTAACGTTTTACTTGAGGGGGCACAAATTATATAGTATTAAGCTCTTACATGTGTATTAATTAACCACAAATTAAGTGTTAGTTACACACTGATCTCATTTTCCATTCGTCATCAATGAATCCGGATGCATCCTTTATCACAAGTAATTATTATATTTGTTACTATATTTTTTAATTCTGTAAACCTTTGTGAACTACTGAATGCACTATTACAGGAACTACTGACTAACACAAGTGAAATACGAATCTCATGTTTTTTCATCATTAATGAATCATGATGCATCTTTTATCTGAAGTAGCTACTATATTTGTCCATGATGTGTACTTCATTCGTCGTTACTACTTAGTATTCATGCCACCTCAAATAATGTGCTACATTATCATTCGTGATATCAGATATCACATTGTGTACTGTGATCAAGATCATGTTGATATTCAACTTCTCTTCTAAAAAACACAGAAATCTGAATAGCTGCATCCAACAGTCCAGTCTGTGTTTTGAAATGCACAACCTTTTTTTCTGAGTGCAGTTTTTAAGTTATGATTATAGTATGAAGGGACAAAATACTGAAGTGTCCTTTTCACAGAAACTGCTGGCTTTCTAGAGAAGGTCTGGGTTTGCTTGAGCTGACTGTACTTTCTTCAGTGTGAAAAGTCTGGCCGTACAAAACAATGTGTACCCTTTCAGTTGAGGTCCCTTGGGACCTGCACATGGAAATGTACGTGGGAATGCATTGTGGAAAGATTAATGGTCATAAAATGACCACAGGGGACATACCCAGCACATGGACAAGAACACACAAAACAAAAATATTCCATCACGTCAAGCTTAGCAATATAATATAAACAGAATATACAGAAACAGCGGAGAGCCTCAAGTTGTTGGTTTTAAGATATTTAACAGGCAACTAGATGTAGGACTTGTCGTTGTCGTTGTTGTTGTTGTCCTTGTCTTCTTCTTCATCTTGCTATAATATATCTCTGAATTATATTGCTCATTCAGTGATATGAATTTTACCTGATGGAGGTACAATACACAGGTCATAAAGTCTACATTATTCAAGAGAACTTAGATATTAAGTATATAAATATATAAAATATACTAAAAATGAATCAACAGAAGTTTTTATACATTCTCAACTGTTAAACTCGTGCACAATTTTGGTTGTTTTTGTTGCTGTTTTTGTATCCCAGAAGACATTGTTGCATCATGGACACGGACCCACACTTGCTCCAGAAAACCTATTGACCCCTCCCACAGCAACCAGAGTGGCTCACCCAGAGATGGACAGACTTTGTTCTTTCTCTTTTCCCAAGATATTTGTCTGACATTATAACAAATGACTTAGCTATCGGGCCATCATGTGCAAACGATTAACGCTCTCTGCTCCTTAGTGCTTACAGAAGTAACCCAGTTACTTCTGACAGTAAAAGGCGTTACAAAGAACTTAAATGCTTTGTTTTTCTTGTTCAACCCAGACACACTCAAGCTAGCATATTATTATTATTACTACTATTATTATCTATACTGCTTAATCATTACACAGCAGTCAATTTCAGGCAGTGCAAAGCACAAGGTAGGGGACAGCCAAGACTTGATGCCAGGCATTACTGTAATTATTATTAAACTGCACCTATAACTCCATACCTAAAATATTGTAAAAGATGGATTCTGGGATTAAAAGATGCATACCTAAATTCCTCACTGCCTCATGAACATGGAGAACTGCATGAACAATACAGATCAACCATCACTCATCTCTCTTGTTACCTTGTCTTCCATCTCTGTGTTCTAGCATTTATGTTGCTGTAGTGGAATTCACAGTGAATACTGGCTGCGTAACATTAATACATAATAAAATAATATATAACAACATAATATATAATTGCATTTTTGCCAGCAATGCAGATACAAACGTTTCTTGAGTAGATCTCTTGCGCCAGCTTGGTGCGATTTTGACCTCTCCCTCTGGGTAGTTTGTTCATAATTTCTCTAACCACTGAGAGAAAATGAACAGGCATCTGTGTTTTCAGAAGGACACAACTCAAGCCATCTTCTCTTTTAAGCCACAGCTGTGTATCTTTCTCACTCTACTCACTACTCTAATTATATAATTAGATTGCCGCTTTTCAAGGCTGATCAAAAACAGGCCTGTCGAGCTGCATTTCAGCAGTTTTCCTCAAGGTGGCCCCGCACGCGTCTTGTATCGACACTGATTTGTGAATATCGCTTGGCTTGTGACTCATTACCTAAACAATCCGTTGGTGTGTGGTGGTATATGTCCAAAGGGACGGTTTTGTCTCCCGTGTCGGCGAAAAGCACAGTGAAGGATAAAGATGGTGAGAAGCTGAAGAAAGCTTGCGATGGAGGAGAGGAACCTCCCACACCTCGCTCTCACAGCTGTCAGCCACAGGCTACTTTACAGGTTTATCACAAAAGTCAGCAGAGATCACCTGTATTAAAAAAAGTCATTGATTTATACAGTAAAATTATTATTTTATACTTTTAAATATCATGCACAAGGCTGTTTGAAACAGACAATTCTCAAAATAGTAGTTTGAAATAATTTTCGATAGATAGATAGATAGATAGATAGATAGATAGATAGATAGATAGATATTCAAATATAATTGCAACTGTCAAATAAGTGTTTGTAGTTACCAGTACACTTTACTTAAAACACTCATGTATAATGCATTATAGATACCTTTATAATGCATTATGATGCATTCATAAAGCATTATAAACATGTATATATAATTATTTACAAAAATGCAAAACACATTATATTCATGTTTATTATGCATTATGACTGCCTTATGAAGCTCTCATCCATAATGCACTACAGATACCTTTATAATGCAGTACAAAGCACCCTTAATGCTTATACTGACCATTATAATGCATTATAAAGGTGTCTATTGTGCATTATAGATGAGAGCTTCATAATGCATTCATAAAGCCTTATAAATATGGCTATAAGTATTTATAAAATACGCATTAGGAATGCTCTGTGAAGCTCTCACTATAATGCACTATAGATACCTTTATAATTCATTATAATGCCACATACTGAAGGTATCTATAATGTATCAGGATGACTGCTTTAAGTATAATGTTACCCAATGTCCATATCAGATAATTTCCAGCCTGCAGTGTGTGTGTGTGTGTGTGTGTGTGTGTGTGTGTGTGTGTGTGTGTGTGTGTGTGTCGGTGCGCGGATTAAGTTTATATTAGATTTTGGGAAACAAATGTTCCCCACAATGTAATAAAAACCTGTATTTTTGACATTGTGGGGACCGTTTTTCAGGTCCCCACAAAGATCTGTGAATGCAATCAAAAAACTAAAAATGCCAGAAATCTCATAGTTTGTTTGGTTATTTATGGATATGGTTAGGCCTGGGTAGGGGTTAAGGTCTTCATGTTGAGATTAGGGTTTTCCCCATAGAAATGAATGAAGAGTCCCCACAAGGATATAACTACAAACCTGTGAGTGTGTGTGTTTTCCCCCTTGCTAAACAGTTTTGGCAACTTGCAACACTTGTGGAAGAAACTGAAAATGGAACTAAGGAAAATGCAGGAATTGTAATATGATAGAAAAACTTGCAAGTGACTTGAATGGTCTCACTTTTTACTCTGTGTTTCTGTACCTCCTCTGTTACTCAAAAACATTCCTGATGAGACAGGGAACTTCCTCAGAGGGCAGCAGCTTATATCACCTCTGTTTTTGTATCGTTCTAGAACGTGGACTCATATTTTTATTCGGTGCTTCCCATTTGCCGTGTCACCCTCGGTGTTCACTCCCACGTGGAATGAGCCCAAATAGTAATTACCATCAGGTGCTTTCCCAGATGACACATTCACAGTCAAGCAAAATACAAAAAAAAGCTCAGTTTTGTTTTTGCACTGCACTGTAACGGAAATCTCACCACTGAACACATACCCTGACGATGGGGTTGCGACCGCTGGAGAGAGAGGATGTGGCTTGTTAAGCGAGCTACGGCTTCAGTAAATAAGCATTAGGGAATACTGTGCTGATTCTGTCAATGAGATTGATTCATGTTATCAGCTATTTCCCAGATTGCACTGTATTCATTTTATGCAGGGATCCTGTGCTTGTCCTACATATCAAAACTGCTGTGTCCACCTCTTACGCTGCTCCCTCCAAGCCTTTGCCAAGCACTCTGGGGAAACCGTCTTAGGTTGGGAGGCGGAGTGGGGGCGGCACACTGTTTTAAATAAAACAACTGGCTTGAGCTGAATGCAAAATTTCCACATCTTATTTGCACCCGTAAGTCACGGTGTTGAAAACCGAGCCCTAGATAACTGCGTATTCATGGTACATGAGCCGGGGACTACTCTGAAACATCTTAGACTGTACGATGTGAACTGAATCTCTTTTCTAGTTCTGAAAAAGGTCATAGACATATGCAAATTAATGCTGTATATTTTTGTTTGCAGAGGACAATGTTCGTTGATTTTCTGCTTTATTGGGTCACTGTCAGAAAAAAAAACTTGCATATCTCTTGTTTTTATTCAGACGGTTTTCCCATCCTTGTTATCTTCCGATTTGCTCTTCCACACTCTTCCATGGCAGCTGCAGACCCGGCTGGCTGCAGAACGGATTATGGGTCCTGTCAAAAGGTACAGGCCTGATGCATGTTCTGGCCGCTGAACCACGTCCGGTGGTTTGGGCCGTGCCTGTCGAGGTGTCATGTAAACACAAAGTATAAATCGATTGGCACCGGTGTTAGAAATGGCATGTTGTCAAAAGCATCATCCACTGCAATATCCTCATGCAGACGTGAATAACCAGTGTCCCTTCACTGTATAATTTTCAACAGGCCACTATGCCAAAAGGCTTACCGAAGCTGGAATCTGATTGGCCACGCTCACTCTGTTATAATTCCCAGAAATATAAATAACAGGATTTCAAAGAACGGCTCATCTATGCTTTCCATCCTGGAATAAGAGGCTGTTTAATTAGCAGGTAAATAATTAAACATTTCTAAGTATGGCTCAGGGAGTCTTGTTACTGTGTTTATGTTTATTTTGAATCTGAAAAACGACTTAAACGACATAATTACCGATCATTTACACTTAACGGCATTTTAAGGCTGGCATGCGAACGGGCAGCACTTTCAGAGTCCTGGGCAGCCAGCCTTGTGGCCTGCCTCCCAGAGCCTTCCCGCCCGCCTCTCTCTCTCCTGGCTCCTTCTGGTGCTACTCTCTCCAGGGGTGAAAGGCTATGCCAAGCCCCGCCCCCTGTCCAGCACTCCATCTAGGCCCAGGAAATATTAATGCTATTTTCGGGTCATTTAGCTTCAGTGAGGCTAAAGGCTGATCTTGACTTGCAGCAGAAAAATTTATGAGGAAGGCAAAGCAATCTTTGCTGTAAGAGCCATTATGGAATCCCCATTACAAAGAGAAAGGGCTCCTATATCACTGTGATTACCCCCTGGATAAGCAGTTTGGAAAATAAATGGATGAATGAACTCCTACATTCCCAAACATACACTTACGCAGGTGCGAACACACAATAACATGGATTCATATTTACAAGGATACGTTCCCAGGTGAAAACTCAGCACAGACCGCTAATCAACACATACCTGTGACTACAACAACTTCTACTTTCACTCTGGAGATAAGTTTCATTTATGTCTATTTCAATGTTTTAATATTTATTTACATATATGATCTAAAATGGTTTGTAAAATTCACAAAATTTGAACACTAATATACAAATACAGCCAGGTATACCATGGTGCTGAAGTTCTCTTGTCTACTTAAGCTCGTAGCATTTTACTCTGAAACATCGTTAAGTAGACAAATTTTCTGCCATCTTCTTTTTTCCAACTATGTCCGAAAATAAGGTTAACGTGAAGATCATGCAAATGATCAGTCTGATAATCACAAGTAATTGGTATTTGAATATATAATTGGTGCTGATAGATAGATAGATAGATAGATAGATAGATAGATAGATTTAAAAAAGCATTTGAAAACCAAATTTAATAAGCTATTTTTTCTTTCAGCTGTAATTTTGACATTTTGAACAGAGGAAAATCCTTTTGTCAACAGTGGTGAGGCAGAATGGAATTTAATTGCATCGCTATTAGTTAAAGATATAAGAAGCCTGAAGGGTTACATACTGGAATTTCCCATAGCACATTTATGGTTCCGTGGCAAAGTATCCAGCAGGAAATCAAACTCTGGGTTTAGCTCTACTTCACACTGAGTTACTGTGCCTTCACCCTTAGGCAAACAATACACTTTGTTTGCAAAAGTGCCAAGCTATACAGGCAGCAAAAATGTACTTCTGGTTTTTAAACAATAGGTATGAATATAAACAGTTACTGCCTCTCGTTCCTAGTGTGCATTGACATGTACATATGCTAACGCATTCTGTTACCAATTGCTGCATATTTTTAATAGTTAGAATAAATTTAATTGGATGATTTTGAAAATCACACATGTAGTAAAGTACTCGGTTATTGATGATGATGCCTTTTAGATACAAGCATGCATATGCGTTCAAATATATTTTTGCTGAAAATTTGAGTTTGGGATAGCAATGAAGGATTGTTAAGAAAAAAACAAGCATTGGCGCCATTCCAAGTGTTGATCTGAATAATCCTATTGGATTATGTCGTTATAGCGGTATTAGTGCCTGCATATTGAGAGGGAGAGATGCTATCCCTCATACAATCCTCTTGGTCAACTAATAGGCTCTTTTCTGGCAATTTTCTATGAGAATTATCAGACGGCTCTGCATACATCCACTATGTAATTTGTACCATTTTTATTGCTTTATGACTGTTTTCTGGATTCCCCCAACCTTTCCTATGTTGCAAGATGTTCCTCTTCAATGAGTCCTTTGTAGTGAAGCCCCGCAGACACAGCGAGGAATTTTACTAGCCGTAGAGTGACATCAGTTGACTTCCTTATCCCCCACAATGAAGTCAGTGCGGATGTCTTAGTGAAGCTCATTTTAACTTGCTCTCCACTGGCAGTGACAGCATTGATCCACAGGTACAGTCTGATCCGTCACACCATCATTTCCAAAAAAGCATCACGCATACAAATTTTCAAAATGACCAAGAAACATCTAACCTTGCTTTTCTATTGTAGCTACTGAAAAAAAGTCATCGCCGCCATCAATTGTCCGGTGTTGTCGTGTCTTGCCATTTAACGTGAACGTTAAAGTCATTCGTTAGTTTCGATTGCAGAGAAAAAGTTGCAAAGAATCCAATAACTGCCTGTCTTTTTTGAAAACACACACACACACACACACACACACGTAAATATACACACAATGAAGCATGTGGGCAGTCATGTGACAGGAAGTGGAGGCCTGCTGTTTGTGCACCATGCGTGTTAGCACGTGTTAGCACATACGTGACCCAGTGTGCATACACATGTACATGTACTTATATGACTGCACACAGTTGCAGATATATAACTAATGTGTGTCTGAGTGTGTTTGTGTGTATAACTGTGTTCGTGCCACAGAAACAAATCAAGCATAACCATACCAGCTAATTTGCAGTGACTTTCTAAAACAACAAACCAGTGGGGAATTTTAATTTGATGCTCAATCTGCAGGTTATTTCCCATTTTGTATCCCATCAAGATTAAGAATCCCTTGGCCATCAGATTAGCACACTTTGGCCCCATTTGGGTCATTTTGCTTCCTCCCCTTTGATCAGCGTAGCATGAGTGCAGCAGTCCGCATAAAGACATGCAAAAAGGCGTTTCTCTGCCACCACATCAGGCTGCTGCAGGACCCCCTGCCTATTTAAATTTCTCAAACACAATGAATATGGGGGGCGGGGGGCTTGCACTTCATTTGGAAAAAGCTGCGGATGGCTTCACACCTTCCATCCAGCCTCACAATATTTACCTGAACGCACCGTTTTTATTATGCAGTAATTTCCTGAGCGGACATTATTGCTTTCATTTGCATGCAAATGAAGGCCGTGGCGTGGCTGGACAGCACGGAGCAGCTGTGCAGGACTCAGATTAGTACAGTATGCGAATATTCAACATCTGCACCGGGACAAAATATTAGGCTGCACGTGAAGCTTCCCGCGTGCGTCGCCGCTGCGTAATTCGCTCCCCTCACTGACGCTCCATGTTAATTGTTAATGAAAGAATTAGTTCGTTGTTTACAGGATGCCTCGTGGTCTTTGGGAAAAAAAACCAAGGGGTGCGACTAAATTATTATTATTATTATTATTATTATTATTATTATTATTATTATTATTATTGGTGGTGGTGGTGGTGGTTATTACGTTCAGCAAAATGGACAAAGTGAAATATCCGAGTTATCGCTCAGTGCGTATTTGAACAATTTGGTGTGCACATTGATTGGCTTTGTGCAGTAAAGAAGCCTTTAAATGGTCTTGTCGACCATAGGAAACACACAAAAGCCAATGTCATCGAAATCTGCCATAAAAGAAAGAGGATTTTTAAATATTATTAAAAAAAAAAAACTAATTACAACATGCACCGTCTTAAGGGATAATATTTAAAAAGACAAGGCCGCCTTTCTCCTTGGCCTGTTTCAGTGTCTGCATTAGCAATAATTGTCGAGAGAGACAGAGAGATAGATAGATAGGTAGATGGATAGATACATAGAGAGAGAGAGAGAGAGAGAGAGAGAGA
Organism: Mormyrops boulengeri; assembly: GCA_026781065.1. Taxonomy (NCBI): domain Eukaryota; kingdom Metazoa; phylum Chordata; class Actinopteri; order Osteoglossiformes; family Mormyridae; genus Mormyrops; species Mormyrops boulengeri. Next base: position 18,064,942 of record JAODLD010000040.1, on the reverse strand, counting down.
GAGAGAGAGAGCGCGTGTGTGTGTGTGTGTGTGGAATATATATTTTAAATTCGTAAGAAACAAACGACAGTCTGAATGGTAAATACAGCTAGTTCTTGTATATATTTACGGAGTAAATATGGCTTAAGAGAAACGTTTACTTTGTTTCAGCATTGTTTTCATGTTATCGCAATAGTGTAATTGAATCGTGTTTTTGCGCTCCGCGACGCCTGCCTATAATGCTGTTTATATTTCATGTTACATTAGCTTTGCGGTTTGCCATGGGGTGGTATGTGACGTTTTATCTGTACTAATCTTGTACTCGTTTTTGTCTGAGCTTGTTTCTTTGTTGTGTTTCCATTCTACTGGCAGCTGGTGAAAGAAACGAAATGTCAGATGGAGAAACGATACCTTTCCGGAAACCAATGAAATTAGGGACAGATGAATTCTGTATATCCGAACGTAAAGACGGTAGATAAACATTGGAGGAAAATCCCCGTCATGGGCGCTGCTTCCCTTTGCTCAGGTGCAGCTATCATTTTATTAGTCTATTCGACAGTAGTTTGTGAAAAAGTTAGTGAATAATCGAGCTCGGGTGACAGTGGCTATGATAAGACTGTGCCTTAACCGGTTATAGAAAGAGAGTAACAGTTACACAGAGGCAACACCGACGATATCGTCACCCTCGGCGTCTTCTCAAACCTTTAATTCGGTCGTTTAGCTGATCTTTCCTAAAATGACGCATTTCAGGCCTTTGCGCATCGTTTTATTTGTCATTGTATATTAATATTTCATGCGTATAGTGTTTATTAAATAAATATATTTAATTGAACAAAATGACTCATGGCAAAATAATTAGAAACAACTAGTATCCCGCGGCAAAACGCGTTGCCCGTGGCATCTCTTGGCGAACAATAGTTAGAGTTAATTAAAATAAATCTAATTTAAAAACGCATTAGTATTTGTAGAAATAATATACATCACACATAATTAAACTAATCACTGAACTCGGAATTCTGACAGACCACTTGTATGCAGTTGACTAACAAAGGCAATTGTACCAATTAAAGATTCAAATACGGTGTCAGATTTATCCAGGACGTAAAACTCCGTACTTATGAAGTAGAAAAAAGTGTTGTTTCAGATTTTTTAAGTAAATTCATTTCAACAAAACTCGATAGGTAAGGAGAATAACGACTATAATTATAGGAGATAAACAGCATAAATAATATTTAACGTTTGATTATTTTACCACTTTTTTGTTGAATAAGCTTGCACCGTTCCTGTAAAAGCATGCACCTGAACACAGTCTTACATGAAATATGACGCAACGATTTGTGATTCTGCTTTCAGCTTTTGAAAACATACAGTTCAAACGCCATCCGTCGTGGAATCGTGTTCAAAATAATAAGAGAAACTGGCCTAGATTGTACGCTTCAGTAACAGTAGTAAAATTGTTAAATGCTCATTCAGACAATAATATGCAGGACTATAATGTGTTAATCAATCAACTAAACTTTTCACAAGCTAATTAATTAGAACTTCATACAAGAGAACTGAATGCCGTTTTCCATTTATTGCACTAACACGTAGGGTAAGTGTAACTGTAGGCTTATTCACCGTATAGACTTTACTTATCTCATAAAATAATTCCGTACATAAGACATATTACTCTGTTTAAGATGAATACTCTTGAAATAGCATAGAAAACAACATAATGTTGATTTATACTGGAGTCGCAACAGGTGCATCTTAACACAAAGTATTTTTGCATTACTGCCAACGCGCTTTAAAAATGAAGACGATTTTATCGGTTATCGGCAACTTCTAGTTCTTCTTATTATTCTTGTCTGTCTTGTTCACCAGTACAGTTCACCAATAAAAGTGATTATTGGTTTTATTAGATAGAACATCCAAATTAACTGTTTTTAAATATTACTTACAACATCTTATGTCGGCCATATAGCCCACAATGTAAGGAGTCAGGCTGATATCATTTAATGCAGCTTGCTATTGTTTTTTTTTTAGTTTTAATATAAAAACAAAGTGAAAATGTATTAAAAATTAGAAAGACGTTATTTTGCTGACACTGTCGACGTATTTGTGTGTATGGTTATGGTAGCGTTTGCGTTTTGTCCATGTAGCCTATGCCTGATATAGGACTATATACAAAATCTGTTTTGTATCCTCTAACATTTATTTCTTTTTATTTAATAGAACCACATAGTTACGTCATACGTTTCAGATTTATATCAAATATTTCAAAATATATTTTAAAATATTACTATTGTTATTTTAAACACTACTAATACTACGAATTGTGCTGTTACTGCCCATAATAATAATCATCATCATAATAATAATAATCATAATAATTCACAAGTGAATATGGATTCAAATCAGTTGTTACAAATCCAAGCAAAAGTTTCTAATTCATGAGTCTGTACGGGGTGCGCGAGAATAGGTGTTTTACCAATAATTAGTTAGTTTGATATTAACAACGTACTGAAAGCACATTTTGCGTTTCGCAGAAACTCATATCTTAATTTTGAAAAAAGAAAAATATCCAGTCGTATCAATATAATACACTAATGCACATAAACACGTTACTGGAACCCATAATAGGTCGAATACATTTCAAGTATACTGAGCTGTGACCAGAAGGTTGCAAGTTCAAATCTCATTAAATGTTTTCAAGCAAGTAGGCTGGTGTGTCATTGGGACTGTAAGTCCCAGTTATCCCATTGGGGAAAAAATGGTAACGAAAGTAATGCAAAAATAGCTTAACTGTATAATACCCGCCTCAGTAAAAATGCTTTTATTTTATTTTCATGGTAGAAATTACTGCGTTTACCGTATATTTACTATGGTGTACAAAACCCGTGAACATATTTTGCATATCTATCTTAAAGATGTCTATTTTTATTATTTTCTATTCGGTAATTTACAACAAGAATTGAAAGCAACGATCAATGAACAAGCGATTGATACAGAAAATTTTCCATTATAATGAGACTAGAAATTATAGAAATTATATTCTGATTTGTATTGGTAACTTTGAACAATTTAGCCTATAAAATTACATAATTTCGTTGCACATAGAAGCGTAGGCTAAAAACTGTCTTTTAGTTACTTTGACTTGTCGAATTATATCAAATTTTGGAGGGAGGCATACATAATTGGCTTTGGCTACTGCGTTTAACCTTTAACCCAGAATGTAGATCCCTTTAAAGGTTTGCTTTGATTTCGGGACAGTGACACAAAAGACCATGTTGTCTAACGGGCGATCTTCGGCACGATCACACCAACAAGGCCAATGCGTGTAAGGCCTGGAAGACAAGACTAGGTCAACGGGTTAGGTTTTGAGGGCAAAAACGTGTAATGGATGCTCTATGGCGAAGTTGTAAGCAAATAAACCGTCAAAAGCAGGTTGATGGTGAGACTGGGTGTTGAGAGAGCTTATTGTAATACATTTTTTTGTACTCTGTTAATGCCAAGCGTTATTTACCGACTAGGACAAATCCTCACAGGTTTACATGAAATTACATTTTACAGTAGCCCTGTCATTCATTCAGTTTTTTCCTGGTGTGAATAACGTGTTCAATATAACCATGTATGGATTGCTATTCACACTATACATAGCAATGTACAGTTAAGTAATTGTACACTGGATACACGTTTCAGCCTAGTCGTAAAAAACACGTTAAAATGATCTGGGGAAATCTGTGGCTTGTTAAAATACAGTTAAAATATCATCTTCACAGATGATATACCTTGTTATATGTGTTACGCGCAAACAATGCATCTTGTTATTATTATTATTATTATTATTATTATTATGTTATTTAAACGCCGACTTCGAATACTGAATGTGATGCAATTCTCG
>JAODLD010000040.1:18044236-18060977 GCA_026781065.1 Mormyrops boulengeri | reverse complement strand
TTATTATTATTATTATTATTATTATTATTATGTTATTTAAACGCCGACTTCGAATACTGAATGTGATGCAATTCTCGAACTTAAACACTCTCTAATGCAAAATAATTTACCCATTTTATCCATTTACATCTAGAATTTATCTATAGCCTAGCTTTACTTTAAGTAATTTGACTCCACGGAACAATAAATTCTAATATCTCTTCTTATTTTTTAATTATCTTCGCTATTGATATATTGATAATACACATCGTGATCATTGTCATTATTATCATAAGTCTGAGCCAGTTTTCTCGCAGTTAACGCGTAATCTTACTGTCATACGCCCGTGAATCCAGTTCGCCGTATTCAGATGTGGACGCGATGAAATACACTGTTCGCCCGGCCTATAACACAGAAGGGGAGAGCCGGAGTAATGAACGCAAGATAACATTTCTACGCCAAATTTACCCATCCCTGCCACAAATTTTAACGATAACTTCATTTCCCATTGGAAAGTAAATGTACATGTATTTTATTAAATAAATAAATGAATATCATAAAATTCATATTAAGAAGTCTAAAAACAAAAAAAAGCATGAACTGTCGATGCAAAGCGATCTCCAAAAGCACATTAGGAACCAAAACATAACATGGAATTCCTTCGAAGGTACTGGAGAAAGAGAAAACTGAATACTATAATGCGATTCATTTGCTTTTAAAATGGGTATCTGAAGGACGCCATTTGATGACCTGGCTCTTCAGTCACTCGATTTAAGATAGAACGAAATCGCAGACAATAATCCGAAATTCCTAACAGCATGACTGATCTCATTTTAAGGTTAATGAACGCGGAAGTGACCCGGCAGACATAGAGGAGAAGCGACTGCAGTACATTCTACAATTTTATTTCGGACTACACCTTCCGAAAATATTAAAACCTTTGGCTTGAAGCGGCGGCTCAAAAACGGAGTTTCGAATTATGACTTCAGATCTATAGCTGAAAAGTTGAAAATAATAATAATAATAATAATAATAATAATAATAATAATAATAATAATAATAATAATGACAGAAGAATCAGAAGAAGAAAATAGAATTAGGCAGTAGTTGATAACATAACTAAATTAAATGCTTAAAAAATACCCAGCAAGTGGATACTGACACATACGTCTGGTCCTGAAATTAAATATACAACGAAATATTTTTGGCTATATATAGATTTTTTATTAATGTTCGCAATTTATATAGTTTTGTCCATATGCTATACGACAGACTGAAATTTCATATTTTAAATAGCACCTGTCCATTTCCCTTCGTATCTTCTTTTTTCACAAAAGTGGAAAAAAGGAAAAAAAAATGCTCCCGTTAAGTGTCTATGGCACACCGATCGATGGGGCGCTGGTAAGAGGCTCATTCGCTGTCATCCTTCTCTTCCTGGATGGTGGTGGTGGAATGATTGTACAGGCCTTGCGCCATCAGCTGCAGGGCTAGACCGTTCTTGTAACCGCTGGCTTTTTTAATTTTTGCCCTCTTATTCTGGAACCAGATTTTGATTTGTGACTCGTTAAGGCTCAGTTCCTGGGCCAGTGACTGTCTCCTTTGCTCTGTGATGTAGCGATTGGCCTGAAACTCGGCTTTAAGTCTTTGCAGCTGTTCTGCCGTGAAAGCGGTTCTGGGTCGCTTGTCTTCCTTGGTGCTTTTCTTCTTTTTTAACTTGCGCGTCCTTGGGCCTACAGTACAAACAACAATAACACGAGGATATAAACACCAGCATCTCTGATAAACATACACATAGATGAATCTTACGCCGTTGCTTTTAAGTACACGTAAGCACACAATTTGATATAGGCCTACTTTTCTATAAACACGGCCGTATTTCAATGTATGCGCGAGCTCGTTGGTGTATGATTTAATTATCATCTGGCATGATCAACAAAAAATATCACTACTCCCCAACTCCGACATCAACGGGACATCTTATGTTTTATGTGCAGATTAACTGCGTTAACTGCAAATCATCCTTTTGCTGTTTTTAATATTTTTTAAAAATCATGATTTGTATGATTTGAAGTTCAAGGCCCAGCAGAAGGAAATTTTACAACCCAACAAAACATCGTACTATGCTTCCCATGTCCAAGCAGAGCCAAATTCGAATTCCAAAATTTTATTAGATTCAATACATTTTAAAATCGCACTACGAAAAACTTCTGCTCTATTCGAGACATCCTACAAACCCCAAAGCATTTTTCCCCGCTTGCTTCCCGAAGTCTGTTCTTTGGGCGCTGCTGTTTCTGTAAAGTGCTCATCATTATATGATCCAGGATCATTTGCATAACCAGAATAATATTTTGTCTGTGATGTGTAAACGGCATAGAATTAAACAAAGGATAGCTATTTCATATGCATGACAAAAGAAAAGTCTTCAGCGAGTCTTTGATGACTTCAGCTACAATTGTTTGTAAGCGGTTTTTTTTTTCGGCACAATGAAGACTGGCACTTCTGCAGGTCCCTTTGTCCAAATATATTCAGTCTTTTCTTCATTGATTTTGTTAAATCATTACATTTTACCAAGAGTTACACAATTAACGTTCCTCAAACTTTCATTTGACTACAAAATAATATTCCTGTTATGTTTTGTACGAAAAGTTAGCTAGCATTTCACGCATCAAGAGTCCTTTTTTTAATAACATTAATTAAATGTCAAATACAATCATACTATTGCGTAAAATTAACTATACAATGTATAATCCTCATCCAAGATCATACCGGCGGACATCGTTAGATTGTTTTGGAGGCATTGAAAAAAAATGTTTCTATGAAAGGACGCCAAAATTACTGTTAATATTAAAATTTGTATATAACAAGCTAGCCTATCTATCTATCCATCCATCTATCTATCTATCTAGACACAACGGAAAAAATGCAATTACATTGAAATGAAGGCTTACACGCACCTGACATTATTTGAATTCAATCATTTATAACTAAAAACTCCCACCTGTATTAAATTAGGGATTATCAAAATATTTGCTATTTTCTATTTTAGTTCAGTAGAATTCATAATGATTGCAATTTCTAAGTAATCGACCAAGGCCTTCCTGTGAATAGGCTGCTGCATTATAGAAAACGTAGTCAGAATTAACATAAATAAGCAAACATTTACGAAATAATAGGTAACAATGGGGAAATTCCAAACTTGGCCTGTATGGTTATTTTTGCTATTTATTCAATTTAGCTGAAATCGAAGCAGTGATGTATTAGTCACATTAGATTGATAGCTTCATCAGTAAAGTTTAGCCAATCGATGCTTATCTATCCTATTTGTTTATTTATTTATTGAGTGGGCATTGGACTGTCAGGTCTTAGCCATCAGTGCAGCTACCTGTATACCGTTTATTTCCAGAAACGCGACTGAAACAAACTCTGACACTGCGAACATCCCCTCCTCATGATCTCCAGACAGTGTAAAATGGCTACTTTCTGAATTCCATTACACACACGTCGAATGTACGTCATAAAACATTACAAATCGCTTTTACCTCCCATTTTTATTTCATAAATAAAAGCCGAGAGAGCATCAGTTAATACTTTCAGAGATGGATACGTAGCATGTAGCTGCCCACGGGTCTTATAATAAACATCCTATTCTGTCTTTAAAATGTAATAAGCTGTATAGTAAGATGTAATAAACGCAATCGAAGGGTGAATTTTTGGATTCTCCTGTGGAAGAGGTTGCATGCTACTAATAGATTTTAATAGGCTATAATTTACTTTTTGTTAGAATAGTAATAAGTAAGTGAGTATAAAATGGCTGATTATTATTATTATTATTATTATTATTATTATTGGCGTTATTATTATTAATAATATCAGTAATTATAATAAAGTGTTTAATGGGTCTCACTGATTTTCCCAATAAAGCCAATATTACCAACTGTACCAACTTAGTTAAATTATCCCAAGGTAACCCAAGGTAGACTGTGTACACACAGTCTAAGGTCTCGAAACCTAGTACTGTACACGACATAAACACGCACACACACATACATTCTTACTAAAAATCCCTAAAACGGGTAAATAATTTAGCCATATATTTATTCAAACAGTAATAATTATATGCCTTAAATACATCATAAAACTATATACATTAAGAATATATATCATCTATATGTAGCCATAAATAATTTAACCCATAACAACTCCTGTAGTTTTTTTCTTCGTTTTCTTTTTCCTCTCCTTCACTTCACAATTCGTAAGAAAAAGTATTTTTAAGAGACTTCTGCCTTACCAGATGACGGTCTGTCCGAATATCTCGTGCAGTAAACCCAGGCAGGCCATAGCAGCGGCTGGGGGTCTGTAACGGGGGCAGTTCTTCCATTATCCGCATTCACAACCATTACTGACCCGGTGTTCTCGCCACATTTTATAGAATTAGATCCATTTCCTTCCCCTCGTGTTGACGAGTTCTGCTTGGAGGGCGGCAAAGACGACAAGGAAGACGACGAAGTACTGTCATTGCTGCAGTTTGAATCCTGGCACAAAGTGGCGGGGAGGGATGGCCTGATTATCAATGGATTGACGTTTTCTCTGTCCGATGTGTGCGCTCTCTCCCTGCCCGCGAACTCCTTTTTACAACCGAAATCTGGCCGAAGAATGTTATCGATGAAAAAGTTGGTGGTTCTGTGACTTTGCTGCGCCGCCTGGTGTGGTGCGGCCGGCGGAGACGGGAGATTCGGGGAAAGAGAGACGCTTTCCCCTTCGCTCGCATCTCGCCCGTTCGGCTCTTTCGGGTCTTCCATGCCTGAGACCAGATCGGCCAAAGCGTCTGCCGATCGCACCAAATTCCACTTGCTGCTCAGTATTTGTATCCAGTTACAACCAAAGTGTAACCACTTTAAATTAAACTGAAATAATTACAGTTACGCTTGATAAATTGGAGGGCTATGTTCTTAAAATGCCGGCATCTTGCAGGTAGTAGCAGGAGTCCAAAGTGCTATAATATGTCCGTCTGACATCGCATGGCCAGCTCATTTGGAGTGCCTGCCCCCCTTTTATCTATGACAGCTCGATCCCTGCAAACTCTCCTAAAATTGCTCAGCCTCACACACTTTTTTTTTTTTTTTTTTTTTATACGAACCGGAAACACGTGATCCCCCACACACGTGCAGTCAGCCAATAAACTGCTGAAACTATTTCCGACTGAAGTGATTGTCCAATCGCATTTCAGGACGCTCCGTAAATATATAAGATCTCTTTTACTAAACGAAGTACTACGTCGTGTAGTCTTCATCTCTGTATGATGTGTGATCAGAGTCCATATAATAATCTTTAAAATTGTGAATTCCATGCATATTTCAGTAGAGATCCACCAGCACACGGTGTACTTTAATAGGAAAAAACCAAGCTGCGTGGTACGTACTTATGATTTATAAAAAAAGCAACCCTCTAAGAGGTTTGAATGAGTCGAAGTACGCCGGTTATCCAGGAGTTTTTTTTTTCTTCTTTTAGTTTTTAAGCACACGGTGTTTCACGCGTGGAGCAGATATGCTTGATAATTTTGTCTTTACATCTTTCCTGCTGTCAAATCAGGACAGGTGTGAAGTAGGCCTATGTAATTATAAACTTATGTTTACATTAACCATTTCGTTTAATGACTGTAATAATGTTATACTCCTTTTCGGTGTCTTGAAAATCGTTATGCAACATCTGCAGTTGTTTATCCAATGGGCCTAAATACTGCCTGCCCACAAGTATATGAATATTAAAAAAATGATTCCAATGAAATTAATCTTTGAAATCTTTAATAGGCCATGAATAATTGTGTGCTAGAATTCTTACATTTGTATCACATGTCAAAATAGCTTTCACGTATTTTGTTAACTCGCAGCCCTTTAAGTTAATCGACGATTGGTATTACAGTACACCGCATAAACTATGCATTTGAAGTTCTTTGTTTTTATCAGTTTGTTCGTATACACACGCTTCTAAAAGTGTCAAACGGGACAGAAAATAAAATTGTCAGCAACCGGGAACAAGGGTTGTTTTCATACATTTAAACGTGTTCCTTATGTTTGTAAGGCAACATTATTACAGGAAAAAAACCTTGAACGTCGAGTGTGTTCACTCATGAACAGTGTAGGTTGCGTTTAAAGTGCAATAATTGAAATCTTTATCCTCGAACCTAGTTTGGGTACTTAATTAAATTCTAATTAGGACACTATCAATATTCTCTTTAGCCAAGTAGCCTTTGTGAGATGTATTCCTTTTAGCGCGGTAAATGGGGGCTTTCGGTCTTATCTCGTCTGCAAGAGACGCCAAGAGAAGGGCCGCAGAAGATAATTTATAGGTTTTAATTACTCTTCATTCCGCCTGACCAGCTTGGCGTTCATCACGGGAGAGTGAATAAAACCTGGTCAAAGGCACTGTCACTATGCCCTGGCAAGATGCTTAATCAAAGGATACACGGCCATATTAGACGCCGCGAGGACCGCCACGTAATTTCCAAGCTGCTGATAAAACGTGTTGAATAATGCCGCAGTCTTCAGAGACACCATTTACAGGAATGACTTTATTGACGGCTTAACGCTGGTAATTCATTTTACCTTTCATGTATTGGAGTCTGGATTTGTAACAGTAATAGGATGATAAATGCACTCGCGGCCTGTAGCTTTTATTATTGAACATAATAGCCTACACACCAGTTTCTGAATACACCTAAACCATAAAAATCAAGGGAACTATTTTAATTGTGTTATACTGCTACTGGAATATATAATATTAATTGTCAGTATGTGTATTCACTAACTAACTGACTAACGCACATATGCATGTACGATGTATGTGTATGTATTATATATATATATAGTTAGTTAGTTACTTAGCATGAATCTAGCGAATGCTTACGTAAGGAAATAAGGAATAGTTCCTCTTTGCCCAGACCAAAATACAACATTCTGAATAACTACCGAAATGCTATTTATAATAACAATAATAATAATTATTATTATTAATAATATTGTTGTTATTGTTTTTATTATTGTTGTTGTTGTTGTAAGTTATCGTACATTGTTCTGTAGGCTGCTCTGTATTCTGCAACACTTTTGGTGTGTGTAATAAAATGTATTTTTATGTTGTTAGCGTGTATAGCGATTAAGTGGAATTTGTAAAGAATACAAAGCAGTCTTTCGGAGTTACAACAATGCCATGTCCGCATCTCTTCTGTTTTAATTAAATAGGAATGTTTTCCTTTGTAACCATCATGACGAGCGTGTAAACCTTTAATCGTTTTTGATGTGCAACACATCTAACGCTTTGCTCAAATAAGAGTGCATTATTTTAAAATGCAGGGACATTTTGTACATTTCTCGCAGAAGTCATGCATATTAGAACATCACAACTTGATATGATATTTCACTACTTCGACATTTACTGACGGAAAACTGCGTTTACTCATAATTAGGAGTTTATAATTGCAGTGCATTCATCGCAAAATATTTATATTTAATTATTGGGGTGTGAACTGTTCCCCTTACATCACCTTGAGGAATTAACGGTCTAATAATTCTGAACAGTAGTAGAATTCTGTCTTCAATACTAAAGTGCGTTAAAATTCAATTTGAAATAGTTTCCGGATTAGGTCTGCATTTGCATGTAAGATTACACAGCATTTAAAGCAATGTAATCGAAATTCGAGTAGGCTAATTTTGGCTACGTTGTCTATGCATTTACTTATAAAAAACTATTGTAGCGATAAACAATAAGTTCTCTCCTTTTTCTCATACAATATACAGTAATCGAGCAAACCATATGAACTGCTACATTCATCTATAAAAAAAATAAGCATGTGGAAATTCAGAAACTTATTCCTACATAAAGCAAAAGCATGCCGTATATTTTCATTTACATGATTATAATTCGCGATTAATATAAACAATTTAAAAAGTGAGCAGTCACATTGATATTTACTCCTTAAACGCTGTTTTGGAATCCATTTTTGTTGCGTCCCAGTGACGATTTTGGGAACTTGATTGGCTCGATGACATGGGCCACTCTATCAAAGTCAAGTTCGTACCACTTTGAGAGCACGGAAATTTATGATGATTCCTTCCATTGGATGAGGAATATACCAACAATAATTGGGGATCATATTGTTTTGTTCAAGGTAAACATTGGTTAATTAGTTTAATTAACACCGGGCAAATTAATTATAAGCAGTGTGGCATGTGTTAAACGCGGGAACAGGTACTTTTACAGTCGTGTGGCACATAAACACAAGAACATTTGTTCCATATACAGCGGAGATGAAACCGAAACGTTTGTGAAAACAATCTGCGTAGGTCAGTTATGGAACGTCGCGTTATGTGTTCAGTGTTACGCCGAAGCAAATGTGCAATTTACCTCTTTGTTACGACAGTAATTTTATGCAAACACCATTACTATTATTAAAAATAGTAAAATACAAGCAGAAGAGTATTAGTACTAATAATAACGGGTGTGCTAATTCATTGCAAAGAGGCCTAATCTCAGTGAATTTCACTAAGCTTACTAGTGCACTTCAAAGCGTCGTAAGTATTGACAACGCATAGGGACATGGCAGTGAGCGGGCATGCTATTAAAATTCGGTAAATTAATTATTTTTAATTTCAAACTGACCATAGCATAGAACACATTTTTTAAGTGATACGCTTCGATCCTACAGCTAAATATCAATATTTTACAGTCATTAATGTTACAACGACATTGGGATGGTATGAATTCCTCCGTGCGCTTGGTGTCCATAGGAATGAGCCGTATCTGGAATGCGAGGTTCGGAGGACATCTTGTGGTCTTTCTCTTCAACATCTCGTATACTATCTTGTTCGCTTGTTTTACTTTTTGATGATAATAATAATAATAACAATAACAATAATAATAATAATAGTTATTAATGTTATTATTATTATTATTATTATTATTATTATTATTATTATTGTTGTTGTTCTTCTTCTTCTTCTTCATTTTACCATTTTAAGAAAAGACCATTCAGTTGCTTGACGTGTTGAGATTTTACCAGCAAAAAATTCGATACTTCCGATTTCTGATAATCGATGTTGGTAAAAAAAAAAAAATTAAGAAAGAAAGAATAAAACGACGGTGTTGGATTAAAATGTGCTTTCGCTAAAAATGTGAGCGATATATATGTTTCACATGGAGTTAAGTCCCGGACAGACCGGAAAAAACTGCAACCACCTTTACGAAGTTCTGTTGAGCGTTTATTAATAAAGGAAGTCCTGTTATGTATAGATGCGTACAAAGCGGTTAATAATAATAACGCTAATAATAATAATAATAATAATAATAATAATAACTGTATAGTTATCAACATGGATTATGTGATTGACAGATAATTTATGTTAATTTATTATACCGTTTCATTTTAGTTACAGGTGTAATTAAGAAATACTTAATTTATCCTTTGTATTCAACTTTTATTTTAATAGTAATGAGTTATCTGTTAGTTCTTCTTTGATCCAAAGTTATAAAGCGGCATTGTTTCCAATCAGACTCGTGTCTTGAGGTTGATAATGCGTATTTATTTTACTAAAAGCTGATAATATTATGCAGCGTGAATGTGTACCCACATGATTCGTAATACTACCAACGTATAATAACCAATATAACTTTCTAATAAAGCACACAGTCGATAATTAATTATAAAATGAATGGAATAATAAAAAAAGATACTTAGCTTGCAATTCGCTCACTTTTTTCCACACTGACCATGTAAAAATGACTGTCTCAGAGTCTTAACATATGGAATGCAGCATTCAAATTATTAAACATATTAAAAATTGCAGTAGATAGAATCTCTGACGCAACACGAGCCTTATATAAATAAAACATAATACGTGAGTTTCTCGAAACCTTCTTAATGCTATGTCGTTCGTAAGTTATGTGTTAAAAGAACCTATACGAACGTTAAGAAGGTTTCGGGAAACTCACCTAATATCATTACACCATATATTCTGATAAATCACAGCCCTTTCACCCTCCATATTATCACACCGTGAAACGTTGTGTTAAATGTCATATAGATAATCTTTTATTGCATATTTATCATACAAGACTTTTGCTTTAAATATCACAGTTTAGGGCTTTCAGGCTACTGCTAAAATAAAAATATTAAGTAAAATAGTAAAAGAATGCATTATTTCAACTTAAAATGACCGTAAAAGTACCCCCCCCACCCCTTTAGCTACGGCCCCCTGGAGACCTGAGTCCACCTGCAACAGCACTCCTTCAAACTCCCAGTAGATGTCCTAGTCGTAACTATAGACTCAGCTAATGTTGATCAAATAACAATAAATCAGTCAATTAGTACAATTAATAATTAATTATAATTATTGAATTAGTACAAGTAAACTGGCTTTAATTATTCACAATACAAAGCTGCACCTTGTCTGAAAACTCCTAGAAAACTGTTAAAAGGACTGAGGTCTATCGTTGTCCGAAAAGGTACAGGCTATTTGGGGAATAACTGGGCCTATATAATAAGTTGGTGAATTTCCTGAAATCGATACGTATTTGCTGTTATTTACAGTACCTACCTTAAGACAGATGCGTGTCATTTGAGTAGGACTTTAATCAGTGTTTTCTGAGCGTCTACCACATTTAAGAGCAATTTTACAAGCAATGGCGTCACTGTAAAGTATCAAACTACCGGGAATTTCATCAGAAACAAGCCTTGGGTTCCGATTCCGAGACCATGTAATTATTTCTTACAAAAATATTCTTAAATAAAATATCAAAATACTCAAATAATGAAAAAGAACGGCAACACCACGCACAAAAGGATTACATTTAAAATCCAGGTAAACATCATCTTCCGCTAGAATTAATATAAAATATTTCAAATTTTATAAAACTGAGTTTCACCTCAATGCCTTTTTGATATTAATGTATCGCCGTTTGAAAAGCATTCAAGTAACCACCATAACCAGTAACCGCGAGTTACCTCTCGTTGGATAATAACAAGAAAATGAGAAAATGTTTTGAGAAAATAAGCAGTGAACACAGGCGAGCAGACAACTAGATGTAGATGACGGAAGCTTAATATGGGACAAATTAATTAACAACAGAGGTACGAAAGTTAAATTACCCGAGGATCGTATGGTGACGTTTACTCCAGTGTACCCACATACGTCGTGATGCTTTGGGGAACTCAAGGGATCAACAACACATCAAATTATAAACATAATTTCATGTATTTATGGTGGATATTATTTAGGTAACTACTAACTGAATATACTAAACATATACAACGTTTAAAATAAAAGTATACATTATGTAGCAGTTTATCCTAAATATATAGCTAAACTTTGCATTTGAAATATTCTTCCTTACATACAGTTACTGATTTTTTAAGTATGCCCATTATGAAAGCACATACCAAAGTAGAACTGAAATGTACTATTTCAAATTGATTTTTGAGAGTACTAATAAAACGGTTTTGAAGTGCTTTTCAATTTCCCAAAGGAATCACAGTACCTTACATGGCAATGTGACCCATCCTGCTGCATCCATATTAACAACAAATTGAAAACTTTACTTTTTCACAATATATAAAACTTCGTAATGCTCAATATTTGTCTATTACATGACCTGCTTATTTTTTACTTGTCTCACTGGTGTACCTGCAGTTCGGATAGATGTGCACCAGATGGAGACTAGGTAGCAATGCATTTCGGCTGTCCTTACTGCAATAAAACAATGTAAATATTTGTCTAGAGCAGGCAGACCTTCCTATTCACTCTAGGAATCAGTGTTTGTCAAAGTATCAAATTGTGATTCAGTAGCTCCCAGGAAGAGGTGTATTCTTAATCTCCTTAGTGGTAGAGATCACACATGGTATCACTCTCAGAGTGCATGAGTACCCCTTTGCTCTGAGAGTAAGGTGGATGTTCATGGGCTCAGGTTACACATTGCAGCACACAGCACCATTTCCACCGTCTTTTCCAGCTTTGTTCAGTGTGCAGGGCGAGGGCAAGAAGGACTCTAACTTTGTTCTGTTTAAACTGGATACTGACCCCCCAGAAGTGATCACTTTGAAAAATGAGTGAACAAGCGAAATGCAGTCTGTCAGAGTTCAGAAGACCAAATGTGTGCGTTTTTCTTTTTACCCAAATGCTATTCCTCACATAAAACATCCAAAAAAAGAAGACTGATGACCCAGACAAAGGGTTTCCTATTCATCACAACCCTCAACTACTGAAGAACTGCTGCAGCTTCAGAACAAAACCTTTTGAAGGAAGCAAAGCCTTTTTGAAAGAACACAGGATATGTTCCTCTCACTGGAAACCTCATGGTGTTGGTAAAAAGTAAAAAAAGTGTGATAGTGACAGGACATTACATCACCCCGGCCAACCTTCTGAAGCCAATAAGCCGTCTACACACTCAACGACACAGTGAAGCCAGTAAAAATATGATGCTCATCAACCTGGAAAGAGGTCCCTGAAGTAGGATTTAGCTGATGAGAGTAATTCTGAAGGGCAGAAGGAATGGGTCACAAAGACATACCTGAGTAATAATCGATTAACAAAATCTCTGAGTAGTACAGGATTCCTGGTTACATCATTCTGTATAGGCTACAGAAGTGCTAGATACCAAGGAGATGGCATGGAAATCAACTAAAGGGCTTATGGTAGAGGTCCCAGATACAGGTCCAAGCTTTCCAGCCAGTGCATAGTGAGAGTAACCAGATTCTGCATGACAGCGTGAACATCTTCTCGATGAATGTTTCAACCATTAGGGTCATTTGGAAACCATAGGACAACACGTTCCAGAGTACATCGCAAAAGAGCGGAACCCATATCGCTTGGCAGAGATATCTCCCCATGAGGTCACCCACTGTGCAGAGACATGATCTAGGATGGTTTATGACCAGAGAACATTTTCTTTGAATAAAATAAGACATATTCCAACTGTTACAGGAGCATATATGAGTAACATTATACAATACACTGACTTCACTGTCAACAATGGGGTAGATCGTTTTGTCCAGAATGGCAGATTATGCAACACTTGGTTACTGCATTAAAGTTACTTAAAAAGGCACAAACATAGTTGGATTGCACGGGAACCTAGAGTCTGTTACTCAACTGTCTGCGTAACCTAAAATATAATGCCTCTTATGTTTATTCAGAAGATACTATGCCACAGCTGTGCTAAATTAGTATGCTCTTCAAAGGGCTACCTACGAATATTTGAGCTGTACTTTCTAAAAAAAGGGCATACGTGAGCAGCCTGGTTCCGTCTTGCTGAATTATAACACTGTTCTCAAATGAGGGTTCTGCTGTCATCCGTTTCTGCAGAATCCCACTCTTAGCAAAACAGTTGACAAAAGGCATCCTGTTTGTGAGACTCACAGGCAATTTGAATAACTACGTCTTTGTGGGTCTGTTTCTGGGATGAACCCAGTCCCAGCTGTAGCCACACACTGCTGTAGGACTTCAGGGTTTTAAGCAAAGGGGGGTTGATATATGTAGATGACAGCATGACTTAATGGAAAACAAAGCTCGTTTTCTTGGGAAAACCTACACCACTCTGAACAAATCCAAGTGAAGTCTCCAAATGGAGCTTCAGAGAAAATAGGTAATGAAAACTTTCCTTTACAGACCTTGATCCATGAGTCAAACCGTCACCATTCGGTCACACTCGACACGGACAACTTAACCAATCAGCTGTACAGTAACAGCTGTCAATAGAAGCGTTATCCTATGAATAATATTGTGAATAGCAAATTTTCCGCAATAGGCAGTAATGAGCTCTATGGGCTACTCACTTGTGCTTAAAGTATGAAACAATTTGTAATTTCTGCTCAAGATCATTTTTACGCTAACATCCTCTTACATTCTGACACACACTTCTCACTACATTTTTGTAATGTTGCTTATCTTGCATCCTTCCCTTTAGCTAATTCGGCAGAGCTGTCATTTTTACTGTAGACTGGTATTATCAAATGGAGCTTGTCTTATACAAAGTGAAAAGCAGCTAGGAATTAAGCGTGAGATACGGAGGAGTTGGCGAGAGGCTGAGGAGGAAGGAGCCTGTTCCTGGACTCAGTCAATGTCTAGCTTTAAATTGCGTTGCAGACAAACAAACTGCACGGGAATATATTATAGATTGGTTCTGGTCTCTTTATATGGAAAGACGTTGAGAATATATGATGCACTGTTCTCACTAGGGGCGCTGCAGTTTGTGTGCTTCAGCCTCCCCGAGGAATGTATGAATGCCGAAAGAATATCCCGTTACATGGTGCGGTCAGGTTGCGTATATTCGTATGATAAGCAGTGCAGCTTCCTATTGATTCCAGACCTGCGGAGTACAAAGTGAATTGGGAGGTCGAGGGATTTTTTCCCTCATTAACAGCATATTCTTAAAAAGATCCAGGTCATGCCGGAATATATTAAGTTTTTACAAAGAGCAAAGATGCAGTGGTAAAGACAGCAAGTGACAGACTGCCCGGGATAAGTATGTCTTTCAACTGCAGCTTTTAAACTACTGCCCAAGTCTGAGGGGAAAAAAAATTCCTGCAAATTTAGCATAATAAGAAAATGCCGAGTTGACTGTTAAGATTTACATGTGCATATTTCCTGACGTTATTTTTAAATGCAACATCCTACAACCAGGGTGAGGAGCTTGTTAAGGATCGTGCCCCCTACCCACCTCGGCTGCACACCGCGCCCTTCCTGTCTCTACTGGCAGACATTACGCGCATTCAGCGGCTTTGGCCCCCAGATAGTCACATAATCAGTCGGCTTCTTATATTCCGAAGTCCGCAGCTCGTTAAATACATTTAGAAAGTAGCTATAGCGTCATGTTTAAAAGTAGTGATTAAGTGCCCCCAAGACACCAGATAGGAGAACCCCATATTTATATAAAGCATTCTGTAAATGAAAATCATAAACACTATTCTATTTAAACCAACGATATCCATATCAAAGGGGTCGCACAGGTCCATTAAATTCGCCCAGGCAATTCGAACAGCTTATTTATTAGCCACGTGTGTTGAATCATTCAGCTTTAGCAACTGATAAAACGAGTTGCTGAATGCTTAGCCAGAGTTCCTAAAGAAGATCTACAAATGTATGAGCTGTGCCTCGTAAACGTGAAACACACACTGTCAATAAACTTAAATAAAAATGTGTAGATTTTTGGAAATACTCTTGGCAAAACATTATTCGAAACTGAATATAGATGCTGTGAACTTCTCGCCATAGGTACGTGTTTCTGCTGATTACAGATTATTTAATAATAAAGATCAATATTTTCACTGTAAAATGTTTCCTGCGGTGGGTCGGCGCCCCTTCCTGGGCTGGTCCATTCCTTGCGCTTGTGGCTTCCGGGATAGGCTCCAGACCTCTGCGACACTAAATAGGACAAGAAATAGAAAAAGGTACAAGAACTGGATGGATGGTTCTCCCAAAGAATTTAATTTACATAGGTAAAATGCATATTAAAGTTTAGATATATAGTTTTCAGCATATTCACATGCATATCCTAAGCCATGTATTAAACACAAAAAACAAACACAGTGAGAATGAGCAAATGAGAGACTACTATGGAGTTTTAAGGGAAAAAAACTCAAGTCAATAACTGAAATCGGTCTGTTATTTTGGTAATATATTTACGTAGCCTATTTATTCAGCTCTCCAGGCAACGTTGTACCACCGCCATCTCATGGCCATTTTAGGTATTGCATTTAATTAACGCATTGCATTCATTCTACATCCGTTATTGGGTGCGTAATATCTGATATACAGGCTTTGCAATCAAAGCATAAAGAGCCCACAGTAAGGGCATCACAGCGCTGCTTCCCAGCAAATTTTATTATGAAATGTTGCAGGACCACTTCAAGCAACTATTAGAGAAAAAGCGGTACATTGAGGCTGGTGCTCTGCAAGGAAAGGCAGACGCAGAAGTAACATCAACGTTTACGGCAGCTGGGGGAAGCTGCAGTCCTCTACAAATGCAAGAAATAAATTACGAGCGCCATCATGCGGTGATTCAAATAATTGCCTCAAAGTGTCTTTCTGAGCGTCTCTCTTGGCTCTCCCTGGCATCTCATCTCAGCCAATTAACCACTACTACACATTATATTGCAGATGTAGAAACAACTCCCACACAGAACTAACACAACAGAAATACTGGCCAACCTCCTTGTCCTTCCCCTCACACATTCTCTTTGAGAAACTATTGACTTGACATGCTGAACCAGACTAGCCTGGCAAAGTGCCCGGTTTACATAAAGATGGTGACCCTGGGGCTACATTCGTTTGACAATCATCCAGAAAATAACTGGGCTTGTACATCATATTCCCATGATGTCACATCACCCAAACTTGAAAATAAGGGAAATAGTTTGATCTGCTCACAAGCCGATAGTTGCCTGAGCAAACCTGTAGGATCAAGTTGATGCCAATGTCAGTGTTCTGGAGAAACCTGAGGAATGTCATGGATGCCCTGAGGCGATTTACCATGTTGTGCTAAAGAAACTTGAAGTTTGTGTGCACTGATTTTTCATATTTTTTTCTTATGTATCATCTATTGTACAGTATCTTCTGATTCGTTTTCTGTTGTTATTTCTCATTATCTTCAAGCTGTTGCAACAAGGTAGTTTCCCCACTGTGGGATCAACAAAGTCTTATCGGATCTTGTCTCATCTTATCTTATCTTATCTTGTCTTATCTTATCTTATCTTATCTTATCTTATCTTATCTTATCT
>JAODLD010000040.1:17998405-18044136 GCA_026781065.1 Mormyrops boulengeri | reverse complement strand
CGGATCTTGTCTCATCTTATCTTATCTTATCTTGTCTTATCTTATCTTATCTTATCTTATCTTATCTTATCTTATCTCCACGACAATCTCAAGTGTCACCAAAGCAAAGAGAATCAGAACACATTCTATTAGCAATGAAACCACCTTATGTTGGAATAATACTTACTTGTACTGGAGATTTTTGGTACAGTTTGTGGAGTTAGTCCTGTTGTGGAAATGCTTCCATAGGAGTCTGCAAGAGAGCTGGATCATACACAACTGCAGGTATAGAGAACGCCACCACATCTCCAGTTTGCCTTTTGGCCTATTTACCAGATTCACGTGCATCCAGAAGTCTGTTCTTCACCAGGAGTCTGTCCATCATCAATTCAATTCAATTCAATTCATTCATTCATATTATTTATATAGTGCATTCAACAACAGTCATTGTCACAAAGCACTTTACATATAACCGGCCCGAACCCCCAACAGGCAAGCCTGAGGCGAGAGTGGCAATATGTCCATCCATTCTCTCCTAAGAAAAGCGTGAATGGAATGTGTAGCTTCCTGCAGAGCTGCAAATGGGCTAGGTCTCTGAAAGAGATTCAGCAGCTCCACATCAACAGGCCTTGGGTGCTGGTCTTGGTATCCTCCACTCAGACATGCATGTTTAAACTATTGTGTTTTTCCACCTATATGCCAAAAACATGAGTGTAAATAGCCTTGTTACTCTAACATTCTTATAGTGTGTGCTTGCATGTGCCCTAGGATGAAATATCCTGTTCAGGGTGTCCCTTGTATTTTTAACATGACTTTACTAGGATAGGCTCCAGGCTTGCCATGAATTTGCATCAGATAAGCATATATGGAAATAGAAGGGTGGATTGCTTCAAAACTGGCTAGGCAAAATTACCTCAATGTCCAGCCCACACAATTCCATGGTTAGAACTATATACTGTCACCTTAGAAGCTGAACTGGCTGATTACAGACAAGGATTCTACATGTGAAAATGTACAGGACTGTCTACACTTCCTCCATCACTGAAGCGAGCCTAGGGGTGACCACACCTCTGCTGTTTATCTACTCACTATCTGTAACACTTTGCCACTTTACATCAGATCCTCCCCATCACTCAGTACTTTCAAATCAAGAGTGAAAATGTTCTTCTTAAGACCAGCTTTTGATTGTGGCTAAACATTTCCTTGACATTACTTATCTTGATTTATGTTTTCATGTTGTTATCTGTGTATTTTGTAGATTGTTCAGTTTGATTATAATTGTACATATTTATTGGTATTTTATTTTTGTCCTTTTTACTGTTTGACTTTCCTTTAGGGGCATACAGCACTTTGGTCAACAATTGTTGTTTTAAGGGTGCTTTATAAACAAATGAAATGAAAATGAAATGAGCCCGAAGACAGCAGGTGGTCACGCAGCATTTTCCAAAAGATGCAAACAACTTTTGATTGTTGCAATTAGATCCGTCAAGGTCACTCTGCAACTTGGGCATTACCATGATGAAATTCAGAGGTGGAAAGTGTAGGTTCCGGAAGTACAAATCCAGACCAAGATTTTGTTTCAACCATTATGCATAAAGAGTCACAGTCACAGAGCACTCAACTGGTTGGTTGAAACAAAACTTGGTCTGGATCTGGACCTGAACTTCCCACTTCTGATCAAATGGTTTTTGTACCCCAACATTGTGCCCTCAGCTTTCTGAGATAGACTCCAGGGTCCCTCCTGACCCTGACCAGGATGAGCAGCTGGAAGATGGATGGATGGAAATTATACTCAAAGTGCTTCCTTCAATGTGTTTTCTCTCAGCTATGCCTTGGGTCATTGGGAAATGGGTTTTCATTGTTTTTCATGGGTTTCTTCCTACAGAACCCCTACCTACCATCCAGCAATTTTGTCTAGATGCCTTCAGGCAAGGAAACATCACATGACAATACAGGTACCAGAAGGAACAGTGAGAGCTCCAGGTGTGTTCTATGTGCTATGGGTCTGATCATTCAGACAAGTGGCAAGCATTTTTAGCAAGGTGTAAAATTTCTCTATTCCACGTGTCCTCTACAGGATTGCAGGGGTCTTCTGGAGCCTATCCCGGAAACAACGGGCGTAAGGAGAGGAATAACCCAGGACGAGGTTACAGGAAAAAGCTTTACCTTGCTCAAAATTAAAAAAAAAAGAGCTATGTGTCTTGTCTTAGTGTAAATCAACCTAGTCAGCATTGTAATGGGGCTAAACTGTTCATGTAAATTAATAAATGAAGTGAAACATTGACGTTTACATGAAGGGAAGACAATTTGTGTTATATAGGAGTCTGGCCACGTGAGGGCGCTAAAGACACCTGTATGAGAAAGTGTTTTTGGAGATGCATGGTTCCAATTTTGTCAGAAGCTCTAAACCTGACGTTCATAATATACACATTTCATAACATTACTTTTTTATTGGTGAAAACCAGAATACCCTATTTTGCTAAAATTCTAAAGTGTAACAAGCATAATAATAAAAGGAAATAGATGAGCTAATTTCCATAAAGTGTTTTCAAGACAGGGGATTGTGGATTTGCAAAGTACACATGATAGCATTGGCTTTGATTCATAGCCGGGCTTGTGTATATTTTCATATATGTGAATTGCTGTATAAAAGTTCCCCTTGGTGTGACGTTCATCCTCCACAACCACTGATAGCATAGTGATCCATTTCGATGACATACTACGTGGCTCTTCTCTTTTCCTCTAATTTAAATTATTTAATTATGTTCCTTCTCTCCAATGCAGGGGAATAAATCATGCTAGGTGAATAGAAGTGAATTGAACGTTCCCAGAAAAGGGTGGAAAGTGCATAGTTTATAGGAGGAGAACACGGTTGCCGAGGTAACAGCGACAGTTATATATTTATTTTTGGAGGCCTTCATTAATTGTGAATGAGCCCATTCTGGAAGTATTTATTGAAGTCCATAGCAAATTATTCCGCTATGTTAATAAGAGGCAGCGTGATGTGTGTTTCTATAACTCGACTGATTTTGATGCCCACAGCTTTATGTCCTCAGGCGTCATTCAGCCGCTGTAGCGGTGAGAGAAACATTGCAAAGCTTCCAGAATCATCAGTAATCCGGCCGTACTTGGCCTGTAATGAGATCGTCATCTCTGATTAAAGAACCTTAATAAACAAACTGCATATAAAATTGTCATTTTGTGTCTTTATTAATCCATTATTCACCGCCTTTGTTGGGAATTGCATGTGAATCTTCAGAGTGAGTAACTGCTGATGTCTTTGTCAGCATTTGAACATCTCACACCCCCCTTTCCCCCACCCCCGCCACAAAAATCATCCCTGAGCTTATTGGGGTCCGATCCCTATCACATTTCTGCTTATTATTTCCATGCACAAGTTCTTCTTTTTAGATGATGTCACAATGCTTCAGTTGGTTAAAGGTCAAGACTATGACCTGGACATTCAGGAGAGTTACATTTCTACTGCTTCTGGCATCCTGTTATAGATGTTTGTGTGTGTGTTTAGGATCCTGCCCTTGCTGTGTGACGTAGCCCATTGTCTGACAGAATTTCTGGTACAATACAGAAATGATTGTTCCCTCAGTGTGTCTAAGCCGTCCCCAAACAACCCGCCGCCATTCTCCACAGCTGAGGAAATATTTCTCTCTTATTTGGAATGCAGCATTTTAGCGAGAATAAACATGAACACATATCCTGAGAAGTGTGCTTGGTATGTCATGCACGTAAACTGGAGAGCTTGTTTTCTTTTGGAAGCTTAATAACTGAATTGTAATTAAATTCTGCCCCATGGTCTTAAAAACATTTTGCTGCCATTATCACGCACAAAGGGAACAAACACATGCACAGTCTTTTTTTTACAAATGAGCTACATTTATAAACTCACATTAAGTATTTAAGTGACAATAATTTATTTATTATTTGTGTCCTGCTCCCTCGATTGCTGCCTGTGGGGATATTTCGTTAATGAGACAAATCTCTCATACGGAATCTGATTGTCCGCAGAAGCCTCAGCGATACCGTGAATGAAATGAGCTGTGACCTCTCTGTCAGGAGCGTAGAGAGCAAAGCAACAGTGTAGTCATCCAGGCTGCAGTCTTCCATAAGATTCCGGTACTGGAATGTTGAAATACACATGATGATTGGGGATGTAACAGCACGTGTCAGAATCACAGACCTTGGTAGACAGTGAATCCTGAACGATGCCTGTCATTGCTGTAAGCAACACATCCTGATCAATAGGCCTCCAGAGTTTGATTATGACATTGTTCTGTCTAAGCAGGCGATGTGGAAAAATGTATGAGAGGGATGCTGTGAAAATGATATATCAGTAGCTGCCTGTCTGGTATTTATCTGTATGAAAGCTTTTTAAATCTGGCAGATCAAAGGGAGGACAGTGGGGAGGAACAGTCTCTAATGGATTTTAAGGTGTAAAGAAACTGCACATTCACCAATACTTGCCGGTACATGTGGCTCTACATTAGTTTATTCTGCAAAAACATGGAATTACATTAGCTAGCTTAGCATTACTGAGGTGCTGGACTGTTCCTTATTTGGATAGATCTGTGTTTTGATGTGGTCATAAAGCGCACATAATAGGCTTAACATGGGAAAGACCAGGGGCTTATAGCATGGGGAGCCGTCCCAAATTGTTTTTCCTGCTCCAGGCCTCGTGCTTGTTCTCTCACTAAAGGTATTTAACCACAACTAGCTGAGTTTTTGAAGCCCTTAACCTTTGAGCCATGTAGTACGAAGAGTTACCTCACATCTGCAGGCATTCTGCTAATGACATAGCCGGGGATGGAGCTTAAGCATTTTTGCTACTAGCCAACTGGGGTAGTTCAGTAAAAAAATATAGTAGCCCAGATAAATTTTCACTAGCCCACGACATGCAATGTAATTTTCAAGCATAGGGAGAGAAACCAGTGGGCATCACATTAACATGGTCAGGGGCCCTTGAGTTGTTTGAATTATCATGTGGCCCCAGACAATTTTTTTTTTCCATGGTGTAGTTGTTCACTGGGGTGGGGTGGTTCCTGACAATAACATATTAATAAAAATATAAAAGTTTTTGCAGGGTACCAGTTCCATAATTTGGATTAAATTGATTTTTGGCCCAGAATAGTCTGATATTGGCTCAAAACAGGACACACGGGTAAGCCGTGTGTTAATGCACCCCTGCAAGGGTTTTTTTTTTTGGGAGGGGGGAGGGGAGGCGGAGGCTAAGGTGACAGATGGCAGGATGATTATTGTAATGGATATTATCAGTCAGATGGCTTTGAAGGAGTACGCATTTCATGCCAACTTCAGTGACGCCAGACAAAAATCTGCAAACTCAAAATGTCAATGTGAAGGTGTTGATGTTGACACTGGGAATAATTTCCAAGGCCGGGACAAGAAACAAAAATTGAGATTATACTCCCATTAGTCGATGCTGGCTGCACACAAAGTGCGTAGGTAATTGGCAGTCGATGACTCAAGCATTGTGTGAAATGTTTATGTGAACACCGGGGTGGAACTTAAGAATTTTTTGGTTCTAGCAGGTGGGTTACCGTTTAGTCGTTTAGTACTTGCCCTTCATGTAAATGACTCACCTCGGGCAAGCGGGGCAGCTTCGTTTTCATCCCTAGATACTTGCATTAGAAGATGGCTTGCGCCATTTGATCTAGTGTTTACTGCCTTATTGATATACTATTTGAGGGTAGCATGGTGGTGCAGTGGTTAGCACTGTTGCCTCACACCACTGGGACCAGTGTTTGAGCTCCTGTCCGGACTCCATGAAGTTTGCATGTTCTTTGTGTGATGTCATGGGGTTTCCTCTAGGTACTCCTTGTTTCCCCCCCACAGTCCAAAACATGCTGAGATTAATTGGAGTTGCTAAATTGCCCTTTGGTGTGATGGGTGGTCTTATGCCTACAGCTTTTGAGATAGGCTCTCCCCCCGATGGCCCTGATTGGGTCAAGCAATCATACCCAATGGATGGGTTTACTGTTTAATTCAACTCTGTTTTTTGAACCTTAATTTATGTTTGCGTTAATTGATGGCTGTAGGAATACAGTGTAAAATTTCCATCATATACAGTAACTGACTGATTACTGTGCATATGAAAATAAACTTGTGAATCTTCACCATGATTTCTTCTGTATAATAGTCAGTTGTATTGGAGCCGGTGTGTTGACCCTGTGTTCGTGTGGGTTCCCCTCCACGATTCAAAAACCTTCTGCCGCATCCCACCCAGAGTATGGTGGACATAAATTTTCTTTTTCTTGAAATATGTAAGCTTAAGAAGGAGGATATTTCTTAAAGTTCTCATGAGAGCTTTGCGAAGGACATGTAGGAGATTCATTTTTATTTTAGATAAATAATCCTGAGGAAAATATTGCAATAACCTGACAATCAGAAAGAGACTTGAATTTACATCAGAGACTTATTGTGTAAGTACAGGATGTAATAAAATACAATGAAATTCTTACTTACGTGTCTCCTTGCAACCTGACACTTAAATGTATTGCCTTTGATAAATTATTGAATTAGATCTGTTATTGACTTCATTGGTCATTCTTTTAGAGACATACTGCTCATATCAGTTATTGACTCTAAATGGTTCAGATTATGCCCTGACCTGTTTAGAGTGAGACGTAGTTACTAACATTCCTGGCTGGCTAAGCTTTTATGGAATGGGCCACATTAAATAATTTGGTAGGCTTTCAATGCGGCCACTAGGTGGCCACGTGTTACCACCTGCGACAGAGGAATGTTTTCAAGATGAAAGTCCTGTACAAACAGGTGTTCTAGATAGACACTGCTCGAGTCATGAGCAGCCTTTCTGTGGCACGTAACAGCACAAATATCTGCCACCCATGTTCATTTTGCAACTCTGTGTTACTGCTAGAAGACACCACTACCGAAGTAGTAAAATCAACATGTCATCAGTATAAAAATATTTGGTAGCACAACTCAGGAGAAGCTTGTGCCCTGAAACCATATATTAATAATTAAAACCAAGATTATTATTTTATTGCACTCTGGGTATATATGTTTCCCTCCTTCTTCTCCAATCGCTCCTGGTGTCATGACTATTTAATGGCTGTAAACGGCACAGCTATGCCATTCATCCATCGTGCTGTTTTCCTGCTATCCTTCGCTTGCGCTCAGGCTTTGGCTGAGATTTCACTCACGATTGCTGGCCTTTCAGTGGGTCTTTGAGTGCGACCTTTCCACAGCATGGTACTAATAGTGAGGAACGAGTCAGTCTCCACCCTTAAGAAACGAATGTCAGGTTCCATCAGTCCATCCATCCATTTTTTGTAACCGTTTGTCCAATTCAGGGTCACAGGGGGTCCTGAGCCTATCCAGGAGGCTACTGGCAGGAGGGAGGGAACTACCCAGGATGTGGCACCAACACATCACAAGAATCACAGATTGATTTGACTTATTTTTTGTTTGAACAGTATCATGACCTTCAGCTAGAGTTATTCAGCATAGGTGCTTCACTGAAAGGTACAACAGCTGGTCCCTCTCAAGATTTAACAGCAATCATTCGGCCCTACTTCCTGGACTTAACCCATACATGACCTACTGCCCCCAGGCTGTGTTCAGTCGAGAGATGCTGCAAAATTCTCACTTAGAACACTTGGGTGAAAGGGCGCACTGCAGTCGGACGGGTTATTCGATTTTCTATAATGTTAGCCTTCCCGGGGGGGTGGCGGGGCAGCCAGTTGACCTTGGACCCCCACAGGTTTTTTTCTCCCTGTTTGGGAGTTTTTTTGTTCCTCTCCTCCACTGTTGTCTGGCTTTCTTTCATTCTTTCTTAGTCTTCACTTTCTCCCCGTTATTGTATTATTTTTTCTGTAAATGATGTAATTATGTACCACAACACACTCATGGAAAGAGCCTTGGGGTGACTCTGTTGTAAAAGGCGCTATATAAAAAGAAATTGAGTTGAATTTAAGTGGTCAGCTCCTGGTCTCTCATTTAATGAGATGCTGACAGGTCCTCTGCTGATGCCGCTGTTGTGTTTTGAATACCGAGACAAATGTGCACCGACCCAGTGGGTTTCTGATGATGTAAATCAGGTAATGGGAAAGTCAAACAGATGAATTAATTCCCACTGGGGGTCTGATCGCTTGATCTCCTTAATCAGTTGCCAGCATGTAACCTTCAGCTAAACTAAAAGACAGGCTTCTAGAGCTCTCATGATTGCGAACCTGTGATCTGATGTTAGTCACCCGCTGGCTTAAGTACAAATAATCCAATACGTGAGGTAGATTTCTGATGACAGTGATCAATTCCTGACGAGTTTGTTTTTAGTGATCGCTGAGCACCAATATTTAATTAATCATTCCACTGCTTTTTAACATAAAATTGGCTTCTTAGAAGATGCCCACCTCATCATAATAGAAGAATATCATTACGGCTTGTTTACAGGGGCACTGTAAAGAGGAGGAAATTAAGATAATTCCAAGGGCCCCTGAGTGAGCTGGGTTGGGGGCCCAATATGATATTTTTTCATGGGGTCCAAAATCTCTAGTGGCGCTCCTGCTCATCTACATCACTTGCTGTGAATAACAGATGTTGATTGAGTGCAGTTCTGGGAAATGAGCCATTACTGGTAATTTTGTCTCGTAGCCCTAAATATTACACGCACAATGCACAATTCATACATACCAATTTGAGAGGAAACCAGCAGAGCCTGGAGGTAACCAACAGGACATGGGAAGAGCATGCAAACTCCATGCACAGCACAGTGGAGGTGTGGTGCAACAGTGCTGGCCACCAAGACAGCAAATCCGTAATACCCAAACCTCTTGGATACACACCAATCTCACCATTCACCCCGTATTTCATGGGGGTTGTATCTTAGCGAAACATTTTTTGGTGAGGAATCTGAGGCGCTTCTGAGGAACACATTTGCAGGTCTGCCTCCCTCTGACGAGACAGATCCCTCAGGCTGCTAGACAGGGACGTGCGGGAGCAGAGTTAATTGAATGCCAATTTACGCTCCTCCTGAAAGGTAGCTGTCAGGCTGTCTGCCTGTAACTATGCACATCCAATTACGTGGATTAATTAGAGCCTGTGAAGCGAATGCGGCTGGTGCTACGCGGACTTTGCTCCTCGCGTTGTGTGAAGTTACATGCGAGTAAGCTGCCCACACGCACACTTTCTACCATCATTTTTGTCCTTTCTCATGAATCTGGTCATATTCGTCTTCTAATCGCCATTGTTCATTTGGACTGTTATACCACCTGCTTGTTAAAATGCACCCTTATAAAAGATGGATGGAACCAAAATTACATTCAGGAATGTATTACAAAGAAAGGTTTCTTCTAAATGAGCAGCTTAAGGCCTGTAAGAAGGCTTCAATCTATCATCTTAAATCTAATTCTACAACATGAGCTTCTGCTTGGCACAGCAATTCCCTTTAAAGGCTGGACCTCTGCAACTGGGCATTGCATGAATATAATGCAGCAGTGTGGAGCCATGGAAAGAGGATTGGAGGAATCCGTGAGAGACACCATGGAAGGAGTTCCCTCCCTCGAAGCCATGAAGGCTTCTCTGAAAATGTGTTTAATGAGTCCAATTAGGTTCAGGTGTGGTAAACTATGAGCTGATTAAGGTGCTTGAGAGCAACTGCGGGGCAAACAAATATGTTTCAACAGTTTAAATGTGCTTATCATGCAAGAGAAAAGGTGTTTTCCAGTTAGCTGGCTACAGCTGAAAGGAACTACCTGCAGTGAAGATTATTAAAAGCAGAGCCTTCATCTTTTCGTAAGGATGCACACTTTCATTTAATTTGCTGGCCTGTGCTGGGGAGGGGGCAGTTCCCAGTCTGGCATATTTCCTGCCACTTGGAGGCACGGTTTCAGATCCTGGCTGGATAAGCAGTCACTGAGAATGAACAGCTTTATGGAATGCTGATGAAAAACAGACTGTGGAGTGTTTGACTGCATTGTGTCACATGAATCCCTTGTGCCTTGCGTGCTTTAAGCTCTGCTTGTGTGGTTGCACTACCCAGGAGAAGAAGCTGTGAAATGAAAGTAGAAAAGCAGTGGGACTCTGTCTACCGGGCTGAGGGTCAAAGATCAGGGCAAGTTCAAGTCATGAAGGGTCTCCACAGTGGGTCCCAGGATATGTCAGCAAGCGTGTACAAATAAAGCTGTTAGTCCATCCAGAAATCCCAGGAGTGCTGCTGAAAGAGGTGGGGGGAAAAAACGTACCTGTAACATTCTCTGCACCCCTTTGGAAATTGCTCCTTGTGGATTATTTGCGTCATTTAGAAGTAAGATGGCTGTTTGATCCCTAAGTTGACTACAATCGCTGGTTAAAACAATAACAGCAATCCTTTTGATCATGAAAGTCTGTTCACTGGGTTCATCCCAGTTAATGTGCCTGGGTCTCTAGCCAGACCGCAATGGAAATCAGATTCCTCCCATGTCCATTTTCATGGATCTGCAACATATACATTTGAATAAAATATAATTTTCTGACATGCAAAAAATAGTTTTTTGCTGGTGGTTATATAACACAAGAGGATGTTGATTGCATCATGACAATTGCACAGGCTGATGTCCAATCCTAAAGAAGAGATGCATCTCTTCATAGTTTTTAGTGGATGCTGAAGGTGACACCAATATTGGACTATTGGACGATGCCTGAACGCTCATGGAATCAACACAACTGCATTAATACTCGATTTTATTACTGTGTGTCGAGTCCTACTACAGTAAGCATAAAAGCCAATATTATGAAATTGTGAAACACTGTTGAATTCTTTATTTTTTCTGAAAGCTATTGATTACTTTATGTGAGGAATGGCTTGCTGATTAAATCCCTGTATGGACACCAAGGACCTGTCTGCTTAACGTTATTAGAATCAGCCTCACTGAAGTTGAAACCAGCTTTTTAACATCCAGGACGCATTTAATGCTGAGATGGAAGAAAACCTTTTGAGAAGGAGGGTTCAGAGATTTTTAGGGGTGTTATATTCCAAAAGGTACGGCTCACTGTTCTTTTAGGGCGGCATGACCAACGACACCTAAACCATAAAAGTCATCAGCTGCGAAAGCACTGCTGGAACAGGCCATCACATTAACAAAAAGCTATAGGGAAGCCAACTCAGTCACAGACACCATAAACACCATAAAACATAACTATGCCTGTTAAATGATCCACTAATGCCACGTGGATTAAATTCTGTAACAAAATTAACTGGTTCATCTTTGTCCATAAGCTGAGCAGTATAAAATCATGTCAAAATCATTCTGATGCTACATATTTATCTCCGTCAATGAGTTATTGCCTCTATCTGTTATTACAGTTAATCAGAGTATTAAATCATTTAAATTGAATGAGTGAATAAAAAATTAGGAAAGTAGATGTGGAAGCAGTCAAGCAGGAAGAATGGGTTTGAACGCGACCCTGACTCTGTCCGTGCAGAATCTGTCTTTCAGGACCAAGCGACACTAATCAGATAAGCGGACAGTGAAAATGAAACGATAGATATATGGATATACATCCACTTTAACTAATACTGAGTTTTATGATTTTCAAAATCGGATACAAACATCTTGCTCCTGTCTTGAACAGGCACACATATACCGGTAGACAGACAGGTAGATAACCAGACCTTATCAATCCTGTCATACTTTTCCAGTTACTTCCATGTCATCTTCTGCTACTCCATGGAGTAAAGCTTCACTCCAGCTGAGACCCTTCTTCTCAGAAATCTTCTTACGCTCTTCAATTTTTCACCTTGATGTCGTTGATACCCGTTTACTTCTTGTTTCGTCTTCCAGGGGTGTAGTTAGAAATCCCCCCCCCCCCTTGGGCTCGCACTTACTTTTCTTTCTTTGAACTTCTCCTTATTTCCTTTTATCCAGTGCAATCATATAATACAACCATATTCAGTGATACAATACAGGCATTCAATCTGAAGAATTACAGGTCCCATGATAGGTTTCCTGACCAGAAGGGTGCCAGCAGTACAGTTTGCTGAAGGGAGCATCCCTGACAGTAGATTTTGCGGCCCCTATGCGGTGCTAGGCCTAGGGTTGCCACCTTTGTTTTGTGAAAAACCAGGACACTCTGACTTTTTGTTGGGGGGGGGGGAGGGTTATACCATTTTTGCAAATATACTATGTTAATAGAGGAGGACTCTCTATTGCCACTATTACCTATATCTGTCCTGAGGCAGAAGCAGCTACACTCACTCTGGACGCCTTTGTCTGCTGCTCTCCGCTTTAATTGCAGATTTTTTTTGCTTTAATGAATAAATATATATTGTCTAGTTATAATCTATAATAAAATATCCCTAATATGTCCAAAGATATACTCCCTTTAGCAATGAAAACATTAATATATGTATTTTAATAAATTATGAACAACCTTTTAACTTAATGAATTTGGACAACCTAATACTGACATTTCTCACCTCTTTTCCATGTGTATTTCCCATCACTTTTTGCTGCCTGCAGAAGTCCCTACTGTCCGTCAATGAATGCTTTAAAATCCAAGCATGATAATTTAAAGTTTGTTTGTTCGTTTGTTTGTTTGCTTTGTTGTTTGGTATTTTGCATTTGGTTAATACGAAACTGTGGTGGTACTGTGTTATTTCATGATTATCCAGTGCTGTTTTTCCTTCAGATTTAACTGAAATTTTGGATGGACACAAAACACGAGTTGGGGGGGTATTCCGCAAAGCAGTCTTTTTTCATTAGCCACATACCTTAAGCCAAATATTACGATTGTCCAATAGGATGGTCACTTACCTCTCCTCTTGATGGACAGTTTTCACGTTTGGCTTAGGTTATCCTGCTAACTGGCAAATTCTGCTTTTTGCAATATCCCCAAATCTCTTTGGTTGTGCCTTATCCATTCAGAAATGTTTTCTCTTTTCGCCTCCTCTGAGATGTACGTTGTAAAGTGCTTTTTCTTTGATGTGGATATGGATGTACACAGCAGACAGACAGCCTGCGTAGTTGCTAGGTAATAAGGTCAGCTTCATATTTCTGCTACCAACCAAATTAAAGCATTGACATGTGTTTTAGCCATTTTTAACCATTTATGGAGACAGGATTGGATATGTAAAGATGACCAGGAAGAAAAAAAGAATAGCGGTAGAAGGAAGCCAAGTGAGGTTTTATTTGAAACTACGAAATTCTAAATTAGGTGTACATTTTCATACTGTAAATAAATTCAGGTCCGGGGAAAAAATATAAATTTTCCGGGACAGTTGCTCAAAAAGAGAACAATCCCAGGAAAACCGGGACAGGTGGCAAGCATAGCTGCCCCCCCCCGAATCTGCCAGGGTATCCATGCGTCTCAAATGCCCATGCTGTCTTCAATTTGCAATCTGACCATGGACTTTACTGCGACGAAACTCTCATTGCTCATCTATCATTTCATTTTATTAATAAAAGTAGACACTTACAGTCTCCATAACCTCTCTGATTTTGCACCACCACTGTATATTCTCTCTTCTGGCAGTACAAAATATGCGGTATAGTCTGTCTTCTGCCAAGTGCCCCACATTAAGTGCCTGTCTATATAAACAGATAAGCAATTCTGAACAAAACAGAAGGTCTGCCAGACACTTTGCCTGGATTTGGGTGTTTGTCTTTCATGAGGCCTAATCATGGGTTTATTAGCATAATCTCTATAGTTAATTGTATCTGGGTGCTGTAAACAGTGCCGTAGAGTGAGATGTGTTCATTGTGCCTTCAGGTTAAGCTATCAGGTGGCGAGAGCATCCCATAGCTATTGTAGATGAGCCAGATATTCCAGTGCCACCTTTGATCCTGCACTGTTACTTTTTGTCCTCACATCCGTTTTGCACTTTATGTTGTAAATAGAGGCGCATTAACATGGTCAGAGGCCCCAGGGCTCTTTCAATGGTCAGAGGGCCCTCTACTATTTTTAAGGATGGTGTAGCTGTCAACCGTGGTGGGGGGGTAGCGACAGTAAAAGCGTTCCACCAGGGGGCATGTCCAGAAAGATATTATCTGCCAGCCTGGGGTCCCCAACAATGAGGTTTTAAAATATGGTCAAAATGGGACACATTTTTCAATACGAGACAATACCATAAAATTCAGGACTAGGTTTAAAATTTTATTAAACAAAGTTAGCTGAGGCCTGGGGTGGGGCATGGTGGTGCAGTGGTTAGCACTGTCACCTCATACCTCTGGGACCAGGGTCTAGTTTTCCACCATGGCTCCACGTGTGTGTATATTTTGCACGTTCTCCCCGTGCTGTTGTGGGGGTCCCCCGCCCCACAGTCCAAAAACATGCTGAGGATAATTGGGATTGCCAAATCGTGTGTGTGTGTATGTGTCTGTGTGTGTGTGTGCCCTGCGATGGGTTGGCACCCCATCCTGGGTTGTTCCCCACCTTGTGCCCATAGCCACTGGGATAGGCTTTGGACCTCTTGTGACCCTGAATAGGACAGGTGGTTTCTGAAAATGGATAGTTGAGGCCTCTTTTTAACAGAGGCCCCTGTGCTTTGGCCCAGGTAAGCCCATGCATGCCCATGCTTTCATTGTACTGTAACTTTGTACACTGAATGTTGTTCTCATGACAGTCAAACTTTGAATCTTGATGGGCTGACAATAAGGAATGTTGAATCTTTTAAATCTTGGTACATCCCCAGCCCCATCCCCACCTCTCATTTCCTGTGTGTGTTTTTGCTTTCCTTCTGTGCATGTTTTGTTTTGCTTCTATTTATCCTTTACATTTATGTATTGGAACAGTTTCACTAAAGTCGCCATCCTTCTGCACCCTGTAATGGATTACTCTCAAATCCTGGTCCAAGATTTGTGGGTCTGTCTGGAACTCCATTGATTTTGTGAAAAAAAAACAAAAATGAAGACAAAAAAATGGCAGAAGAAAACAAAGGTTATGACGATGGGATCAGCAGCTAACTTTAGGTTGATGGTGAACATATAGAGATTGATTTTATAAAACTTCCTTGAAACATCATGAAAAACAAGAGATCCAAAAGTTAAGAAATGTGTAATGGACTGGCAGTAGACAGAGCTGCCATGGAGGACCTAGAAAACATCTTCAAAGGGACTCATGCATTTCACAGAGTATAGTGCATCCTCTGACTCTTTATGGGGGTGAAAGCCGGACAATGAAGAAGCAGGACAGGAGAAGTATTCATGCATATGAAGTTTGGTGCCGGTGCGGACTTCTAATACTGTGGTCCGCAAGGAAAGCAAACAAGTGGATGCATGGTCAGAACAAGCCTGAACGTTCACTTGAATCATAAATGATCAACTTAAATGCATCTTATTTTGGACATGTTATGAATAACTTGGACCCAATGCTTTGGAAAAGGACCAAAAGGCCTGGAGAAGCTCGAGGGAAAAGAGAAAGAGGGCGACCAGCGATGAGGTTACATGGACTCAATCATTGTTGAAAATGGGAAGCCTGAATAGCCAGACAGAACATTCTGAAAGAATGCCATGCGTATAATTGCCAGGAGTCAACATCAATTTCACAGCATTTCACTAATAACACAAACTTGCTTATCAGCACTAAACAAATCACTGGATTTCATGTTCCGTCACAAAGCCCAGCTCGTAAATTAATGGCTACAATAAATGTCGCAAAATCTTTTTCCCCCATACTACTGCATCTATTGCCATACTCTCACATTCCCTTTTTGCACTGACACCTTTTTTTCCAAACAAGGGACTACAAAGTCGCTGCCTATTTACGTACTTTAAACATCCAGAAAACGCCCAAAGCAGGGACACGTATGAATCAGAGCAATCTACTGTGATCGATACAAAAATAATGAGCAGCTTCTTTTGTGTTCACCCAGTACCCAGCCACATCGTTCGAGTCCGTTTCATTCCTCTGTGTTCAAATCAGTAAAGTACAGCATGGAATCGCACGCTAAGAATTCTGGGATCTCGGCATCTAATTAGGCAATAGGCATGTTATCCCCTATATTTGCTTCCAGCTTTTTGGCTTCTAAAGAGAAAGGCTGAAGTATAAAGTGAGCCAGTTTAAACTGACAGCATCATCTGAATGGCTTCTAAGCCGCACAGCACACCTCTCACTTATTAATGCTGAAAATAACATTCATTTATTTTAAATGGTGTTACGTTTCTCCTGGTCTGTATTTCGAGGAGGTTGAAAGCCTTTATTGTTCACATGGTCTTATGTAAAATTGATAGCTTTAATAAAGATAAATGTATTTGTGTGATTAACTGCCTTCGCAATCCAGCATATTGAACCTTTAACATTTTTAGCTATGAACGAATAATTGTCTCTAAATAATGATGACAATTTTATTGATCACCATGAAGAAACTCTCTTCCTGCCTACCCCACCTTGCTTTCCAGATGTATGAGAGCAAGCTTGGTGGTGAATGGGGAGCTATCTGCTGTGGTGCCTGTGGAGTTGGGGGGGGGTTAAGGGCCTTGGTCAGGGACCTATGGATATGTGACTATTCTGCTATAGCCAGGCTTGAACCAGCAATCTTTAGAACGTAGGCGCAGAGGCTTAGCCATCTGAGCCACACACTGCCCCCGAATGCTAAATAAAACATGGCACAGAACTGAATTCTGTCTACATGCAGCAAACAGTCGTAACTCAACCAAAACTGAACCTCCCCCAGAGCAATCGTAACTTTGTATATTGTATTTTCCTTCAAAAAACAGCAATATCTTTCTATTCTAAACAGGCTTGTAGAAAGTATATAATTTTCATAAAAATATATCAAATGTTAACAATGCAAAACTTTTTTGTGTGCTTTATAAAACCTCATGGTGGTTTTCTTTCTTTTTTGAGCTTGCGTCCAAGCCATGAGTGATGAAGACAGGCTAATCCGAGCCGGTGAAAAAGTATTATTATATAGGATTACAAGTGGCACCATTTTGGTACACTAACTGAAAAACACACGACGACACACACTAATACTAACAAAAACATTAAACAACAGCTGTGCCATTTTATCGATGTTTTCTAGTGAGCGAAACCAGACGAAATGTTACCGGATGTGGTTAAAGTTTAAATACTGAGACAATGATCAAAATCCATTTCCATACCTTTTTAACCTTTGTGAAGCAGCACCTCAGAGAAGGTCTGGAAGCATTTCTGAATTTGTATGTGTGATGTGTTTATAGTTTTTTATATATATATGATTATAGTGTATTTATGGCTGAATGGTTTTCCAGACTAAAGATTTCTCTTTCAGGTTAGCATTAAATTATTCATTGTGGAGCCCAAGGTCGGGAAGCTAATTAAGCCATATTTACAGTATCCACAAGATTGGTATGAAAAGTCTTGGAGATTAGGGGGTTAAATCTAATCAGCTTAGCCTGAAATCAGAAAGAAATAATGCGAAACCTCATTGTTACTGATGGTGAATAAATCCACAGGACAGGGAGACGGGAAGATGGAACAGGGCCATTTCATTAAGACCGACAAGTGGGCAAACCAACAATCTGACTCTCTTACTTTAACAATCCAAGCTGTAAAAAGCTATAAGAGCCAGACCCCTGCTTATCTAAGGACATTTTCAAATACAGTCCTTTTCAGACAAACCAAGCTCAATCCTCATGAAATGGACTCAAATGTGGGCCAACAGAGAAATGACTCAGGTATTTTTGTGTTCACATTGTGAGTTCATTTAAAAGAGGATTCAGTTGTCTTTCTGGTTCACATCAGCTCTGATTGGGGGCTCGATCCTCTTTCTGTTCACACTACAGTTCCTCTGGATCTCTCTGACATTTACTGCTTTGGATTATGGGTAGTGTCCCACGGTACAATCATGTGATCTGTCTACGGCAAGCCTAGAGGACTAAAATACAATGATAAAAGGCAAAGGGAACCTGGAGTGCTTTGTGTTCACAACGCACAGGCTAAGCAAACTGCAATGTGGAGTTGAAGCTAGCCGAACTGAGACCGCCTTCTGAGATGGTTTTAGTTATGTTAGTTTCAGAGGGATCTGAGTTCATTTTGAGCTTTCGCATATGTGCACAAAATCCTGACTAATCGTTCATTTTTAGGGCTGAAAGGGACCATGTGTGAAAACACCGTAAGACTGACAGTGAACTTGCTTTGATACTTCTGATACAGTACATTACAGGGAGTAGAGGGGCTACACAGCTAACCTCGCCGCTCCTTAGATACTCCTACAATCTCCCTGTGTCACAGTAAACAGAGGCTTTCCTTTTAAACAGCCCCTTAGCTATAGAGACATCATCTCGTCCACATGTGTAATATGGTCTTTTGTACTGAAGTGATACCTGTGAAGTATTCTGCTGAAGAGCCTGCCAGCAGACACCCTTCAGGGATCACAAATCAGAACCCTGCCCTTGCCGGTTTACTTCCTGAAATCCTGGCCTGGCTTTACTGGATTTGATCACCTCTGGCAGAGACCTTTATTGACCTATTATATATCCCTTCAGTGCAGTCAGATGTACAGTTACTGGGGTATTAAGGACGTTTGACAGTAATCATTTATCAACTGGTTATTGACGACATCTTCAGGAGGCCTGTAGAGTGCCGATTGCAGGAGACGCCTCAGCGTTTTAGATTACTACAGCTAGGGGGTGCCGGTTAGGAGCTTTAGGATGCGGGAGTGATAGGCCTGCTGATGGGGAGGCAGCTGGGCCCTGAGGCGAGCTGGTAGACTTAGCCAGAAGGAAGGAACAGCCAGGGAGGCCAGGAGAAGAGGCAGCTAGCAGCCCAGTCAGCATCCGCGGGGTTTATTTAGAGGAGAGAAATCACTGCCACATCATTTACAGACAATAAACGGGAAATGGGGAGCTGTTTATAAAGCACACAAGATGAATGAAAATAATAACACCAGCGTCACAGGGGTTTGGGGGGCTGAAACACAGCTGACTCCCCTAATACAGTCAGCCCTCTTTATTACATCATCAGTTTAAAGGGGCCCCATTATACTCATTTTCACAGTTCATAATTTTATTTGTAGGGTCTACTAGACTAGATTTACATGCGTCAATGTTGCAAAAACACATTATTTTTCTCATACTGTATATTCACCCACTGTTTGAAATGCTCTGTTAGAGCTTTAAGTCCCACCCCCAATTAGCCTAGTGTGCCTTGATTGGTCAGTTTGCCTGATTGGTAAGCTTGCCTAATTGGTCAGTTTGCCTGATTGGTAAGCTTGCCTGATTGGTCAGCTTGCCTGATTGGTAAGCTTGCTCTACACAGTCTCTTGCAGTCTGCGGACAGATCCTTGCAGGTAAACAACCAATAAGGATTGTGTTATGAGGTTACCTCACCATGTCACAGAAGTAAGTGCTGGAATTCCAACAGGGCGTTTCAGGCAGATTGCAGTGTGTCTTCTGTGGTGAGAGTTACTCCCTTTGGTGTGCACTTTGGGCCTTAATGCTTTGCAAACCATTTACATTTACATGCACGTATAGCTAAATAACACACTAAAGGAAAGGGAAAAACTGCAAAAGCATAACAGGTCCCCATTAAGAGTATGTGGAAAGAGCAGAGATTTCAATACAAAATCTGACAGCAGAGCCCTTCTGGACCAGGCAGTAATTCATTGGGTGGGAGGCAAACCCACGATGCTGGCGGTTCACAATGTTATTCTCAAACACATATAATCCATCCGTCCAGTTTCTACATTCACAGTCCTGTTGATAACATATAATCAGCTCCTAAAATACAAAGTAGAAACCCCATTGCTATGATTACTGCAGCTGGGAGGCTGTGTAATAACGCCAAACTGCCACAAAATCTCATAAAGTTAGTGGTCTTAGGGTTTGTGTGACATTCACCCAGTTGCTGGTAACACAGCTCCAGACGACGGCCCAATCCTGACGCATCAGCTCCAGACGACGGCCCAATCCTGACGGGTCAGCTCCAGACGACGGCCCAATCCTGACGCGTCAGCTCCAGACGACGGCCCAATCCTGACGCGTCAGCTCCAGACGACGGCCCAATCCTGACGGGTCAGCTCCAGATAACGGCCCAATCCTGACAGGTCAGCTCCAGACGACAGCCCAGTCTTGATGCATCAGCTCCAGACGATGGCCCAATCCTGACAGGTCAGCTCCAGACGACGGCCCAGTCTTGATGCATCAGCTCCAGACGACGGCCCAGTCCTGACGCGTCAGCTCCAGATGAGGCCGGTTCTGCCCGCATGGGTGATGTGGTGTCCAAGCTGGGATCTCCCAAGCCTAAATGAGATTTGCAGAAATACATGCAAATAAGAAATGAAGAAAGAGGAGGAGGAAGTTACTGACTTAGCAGCAGGGCTGCAGTAGGAGCTAAGGGGCAGAGCGGGTCAGAGGCTTCGGCGAAAGTAGCTTCTCCTGGCCCATATTGTGCTCTGTGGGGCAGAGAGGTGTTATGGCTCCCGGTGACAGCAGCTTAAGGAGGATCATCTTGGATGAGAGATTGGCAGCTCCTGCAGACGGCGAGCACAGAAGACACAGCTTGGGGGCGGTCTCTGTAGGGCGGCTGGCCTTAAAATTAGATTGGTTAGAGTCAAGAAGCTCTGTGGGTGAAACAAACACCATCATTCCAATGTTCCTGGAGAGAAAGAGAGACCACAGCTTGATCTTAGAGTTTATTTTCTGATGGGTTATGGGGCTTGTTGTGCAACTTTTTGAATGTCAACAGGAAGTAGCAGGTGTTTATGGAGATGGTGTTCAGGGGAGGGGCCTGGAAGTGTGGTTTCAAGAGGCTCCCATCTGAAGGAAGCACTGGAGATGCTCGGGAAACCAGTCTTAAAGTAACAGAAACCTTATTAATATGGATTAATATGGACTGATGGATAGTTATAGTGTCATTACCAGTCAGGTCAGTCCATAGGTAGCTGTGTGATAAATGCTAGTAGGTAGGGCTTGCACTTTGTATTTTGTCATGAGGTTTGTCATGTGAGAATCAAGGAATTTCCACAGATCTGGATCACATTTCTTCCTGTTGGTGTTGTGAGATGATAACGTGTTTGTCCTGCTGTTCATCAGGATTCTGTGTGATTCTGTAGGGAACTAATTACTCAGTAGCTATGCTCATGGAAACGAATGTGTTCATTGTGGAGTAAATTAAAAAAAGCTTGTGGTATACTTGTTCTTATTAATTGTGAACCTTTACTTATCTATTTGCTTTTTTCTATGGATCTGTTGTTCCACCGTCCCAAAAAAACATTTGTTCGGCTCTAGTTGTTAGAAAAAAAACTATTCAAACAACCATGGACCCTCTCAATACACCTGAAGGAAATAGAATGCATTCAAACACACATTTTTTTAGAGTAAATGGGAAGGTTTTTGTATTGTATGTTTATACTCTTACATAACTTTAAAAAAATATACACAGAAACAGAAAATGTGTATCCCTTGGCCATCATCTAAACACAGGATTACAATTCAACTGTTTTTTCAGTCACGGTTTGATCATAAGTCAGTTGATAAATCGCTGTGCTATTTTCTCAAGGCCTTCAAAGGTTGAGTTTCCAGTGAAGCACTTTAAGTGTTTCTAATGTGTCTTGTTGCACTTCAACTGTAAATTATCTGCTGCGGCCCCAAGTTGAAATAGCAACCCAAACCACTTTGTAGTGGTCCAGACTCAAGCATCAGTATTCAAGTGAGACACTTACGGAGCCCCTGGGTGGAATTTGGGTTTCCAGAATTATACCATCTGAACGCCATAAAACTTGTAACCAGTCTTGTTGCAAATGAGTCCCCCTCTCTAGCCCAAGGACTCAACATAATTACTTTATAAATTAAATTGAGTGAAATAAGGCCGTCTAACAAGTGTAATGTCGTTCCTGAGCTCTGGAGTGCAGATTCTGAGTAGCCTTGAAGAGCTGAGTGCAGGGGGAAGTGAGCTGTACCATCCATTGATGGGGGAGGGGGGTGTGAAAAGCTTGGACTGAACCATTCAAAATATTCCGAAAAACATTGTAGCTTCTTTGCAGGTATCCTTTAATTTACAATATATTTTACATGTTATCTCACAAAATGAGCAAAAATTGCAGTGTGATAAGCATATATGTAGAATCTGAAATTTAATTTACCTTTATAGTCTGTCCGTTAAACATCCATAAGCTCACTTCTATCTGAGTATTACAGAAAAAAGTCAACCACAAAGAAAAAAAATGTAGCTTCAATGACTTCTCTTCCTTTCTGCGCTTTGTCTCCGGAGATTACGGCACTTGTTTGAAGATTTATTAATTGGTTGTCCTGCTTTATTTGCCCTGTAGCTGCCCCGGTCCCTTTTACACAAACAGATTTCTACCAGTAATCACAGGCTCATAAAGCAGTATCATTTAACAGAGATTCATTCAGCTTGAAAACCACAATTTGACTCTGTGGTTCGGTTCCTTCCCATAAGGCTGTACTTTGACCACGATTAGCACGATTTTCCAAAATCCTTGCTTGAAGGATGTTATGAACTAGTCAGCTGTGTCAAAGTCCTTCCCAGTTCTCCGTGCAGAATGGAAAAATTGGTCCCTCGCATTGGACCTGCTCTGTGCAACTTGTAAGGCCGGCCAGCGTATGTCATCACAGACGTCGACCTTTCCAAAGTGAATGTAGCCATAGTCATGGCACATCAAAGCTTCCACCATTTCTGAATTCCGGCTTCTGCTATGGGGTAGCCTTGGGGTATCGTGCATGGAAATGAAAGGATTCCTTTTTGCTGCTTTAAACAGAATAATCCACATGCATCCCACTTTACTTTACTTATTGATATGCAAATCAATTATCCATTACAAGTAATGTAAATTAGCGTATAGCAGTTTTTCCCAATCTGGTCCTTGGAGACCCCCAGACACTACATATTTTTGCTCCCTAAAAACATGGACTGCCTGGGGGGGTCCCTGACAACCAGGATGGGAAACACTGGTGTAAAGGAATAAACTGCTTGCAATGTAAGGGATAGTCAGAATGAGCAAATGAGAAACGCGTGTCTGATCCTGTACCCCTGTACAGATGGAGATCCGCAAACTCTTCAGTCAGCCATTGAGTGCTTTGCTCTGAACACACTGGTCAATAGAAATGCTGTTCCTTTGGATAACAGCATCTTCCAAGCAACCAGATAAAAAGTTTATTTTACTTAGAAACTGAACAGATGCTGATTAATTTCAATTAAAACAAATCAACAACCTCACAATCCACTATATACATTTAATAATAGAAAAAAGAAACATACAGATACATCCAGAGGAGCTCTTTTTAAATATTCTGTTCAGAGGATTATGCGAGATGTATGTAGCCTTGCATGCGTTTTATTTGCTAATGCCTGAATGAGAGAACCATTAATCATATCGACCCATTTCACATACAGTATCATGGTGATGGACAGCCTCGCAAGGGCTTAGCTAAGAGCTTAAAATAGACATAAAGTTAAAGTAAACAAACAAGCAAACAGATACATAAAACCATACTTTTTAAACACAAATGAAGCCTTCTATTCTTGACAATTAAGCATAACAAAATATGACTGTGCCGGGATGCTTAGTCTTAAAAAGGTGTTGCTTCTGGCCTATATATTTGTGTTAAGAAGCTGCTTTTGATCATCCTAAGGTAATGACACGCATGCCTAACTCATTATCTTCTCCACTATTCATTCTGCGTGTGCAAGCTTTCAACTGAAGCGCTTTC
The DNA here is from genome assembly GCA_026781065.1 of Mormyrops boulengeri. Classification (NCBI taxonomy): domain Eukaryota; kingdom Metazoa; phylum Chordata; class Actinopteri; order Osteoglossiformes; family Mormyridae; genus Mormyrops; species Mormyrops boulengeri. Next base: position 18,020,536 of record JAODLD010000040.1, on the reverse strand, counting down.
TGTCAAAATAACAAATCAGCCTTCTCGGGGCCATTTGGCACCGACGTTGATTTAGTTACAGCCGTGATTATTTATTGTCCATTTGGAGGTTATAGTCCCCCGTGTTTGTCGGCCGTCGAGGTCACTATAAGGTTTGTATTGATTTTGACTCAACACCACCAAAATAATAACACCCATCTACCTCACACTGTTCTGTACACTGTATTTTATGGTAAATAAGCGTGAAACAGTTTCTTATATGTCAAGATTAAAAAAAGCAGATGGCAGACTGCTGCACATGTTTTTGGGGAAAGTGTGAAAATGACAAGGAGTGTGTTGACTTTGGAAGAGACAGAAGACTCGCTGAGAGAAAAAAAAAGTCTTCGCACGTTCTTCAGAGATTCAGCATCACAAAGGTCAAAACCAAGGGAGAAATTTGAACATCATTAAAGAATGCAGACAGATCACCATCTGTGGGGAAGCCGGCTCGTTTGTGACACAGGGACGTTGGGAAAGCAGCTCCAGAGCTTAATTATGGGGGGGGGGGACCACATGAAAAAAAAGTGAGAATACACCCTTTGTCATGGACAAACTGTAAGATGCTGTTAGATGAGAAGAGGAATGGTTGAACCAAACAGCTCCCAGGGCTGGTATGATGGACGGACAGACTTCACTTCTAAACCCAGCCATATATAAATTGGTGAAAACAGGTACAAGACTAGTGCAAGTGATGTCATCCCATTCAGCCAGCTGACTGACCCACCAGGGAATGAGAACACTCCCCCAGATCTATCGCTGAAGGGAAATATAACTGAAATTAATATCTGTGAAAACTTAATATAGCCACATGGAAGAATGACCATGGGGCTAAAATTCGCCCTGACTGTGTTCAGTTCTTGCGCTCGTGACAGTAATGCAGTTTAAGTCAGTGATATCAATAGATAAAATTCTTAATTTAGTGTGTCTAATTAAAGCTGTCACCATGGGGGACTTAACCCAAACCACACATCTTCAATTATGTCCCATTACTAGAATAATCATTAAAAGGCAGAAAAAATAAAATAACCAAGAATCTCGGCAATAAACAAATTACCCATCTAAAAAGTCTTCCACGATGAAAATACGTAAGTCTGTTTGGCTGGGCATGAGAGAACAGGGCAGGACTGGTAATGAGGCAATGTTTCTCTGTGCACAGTTCAAACAAATAATTAACGATGGAAAAAGACGCCTGAAGTCCCGATGCAGGGTTTGTTATTGTGAGATTTCTTTTCCCCGGGGACTTCGCTTCATGCCATAAAGTCCACTGTTACCTGTCCACGGCATCGTTAACATCAATCTACTTCTGCTCCACACTCAGACAGACCTGCTTTACGACTAGGCACTTTAATTGTAGATTAGCCACTTTTGTACATTTTAGCACATACACGCAGTGTTTGGAAGCACAGTATTACATGCTCTATCGCTCTGTGTTATGCCGCATTGGGGCAGAATGAGAGAGAAGCTCTGCTATTGCGTTTGTGCCTCTCATGGATAAATGCAGCACCCAGATTCTCAGGTGACCACTAACAGTAACAGTGTCTGATAAATGATAAGCATCTCAGTCCCGTCCAATGTGCTCAATAACACAGATACCAGAGTGTAGCTACTTCCCTGTACTGTACCTAACGTTTCTCGGATCTCCGATGTCCCTCCTTTCTCCTCCGGTTGAGGTCTTCTCAGCTGGTCATGTTGCCGCTGTCCACCTTTGGTGATATGTCTTTTGCCTGAGATAATCCCAGGCTCTCTGGCCTCGGTGTGGCACCGTACCACACGCTGAGTATGTTGGGAAGGACCCCTTTGTATTTGGCCCACTTATGTGCTGTGAATGAAACACCAGCAGTGGGCACAGAGATGATTTTAACTCTGCTCACACAGCTAACGATTTACCCATAGTAACATACTTACTTTTTTTGCTTTACATCGTTTATTTATATACAGATGCTTTTATCCAAAACAACATGGATTATTTATTTATTTGTTTGTTTATTTGTTTGTTGAGAAAGCAGGGTTAGACAATCCCCAGAGCAACTCAGGGGCTCAACGGTAAAATCCGTTCTACCGACCCTGGGATTTGAACCATAACCCCAACATCCTAACTCACTGGACCACTGCACCCCCCAGTGAGCCGAGGATAAACCTTTAACCGATGTCTCAGCGTCCTTAAAGCAGGGGGCTACACTATATACACACTCCTCCTTGGAGATGAGTTTCCCTGACAACCAGCTATCTAAATATTCTCTTGCAAATTTCAGCCCTGTACACTGCAGTGGAGGAGGGATCAATACGGGATCCCAAAAGACACAAGTATCAATTTGCTATCATTTTTCACGAGATGCACATCAGCCTAATAACCCTACAAGTGCTTGGAAAAAAGGTTGAAAACTGAGGCTGATTGAATGCATTAGGGGGCTCAAATCATATTAAGCTAGAATCACTTTAAACCAATAGTGATGTAAGTAGATGTGGTTTCTGAATTGGTTCTCCTCTTTTGTTTAGCCCATTTTCATTATTAAAATGAATGATTAATTAATTGCTCTTTGCCTTTGAAAGACGAGGTGGAGGATTCATTAATCCTTATTGATTATTCTGAATAACCACCTCATTATTCCGTTTAGCGGCAGTTTCGCAAATCAGGAAATGAAGGGAAGGCCATATCTGGTACAAACGTAATTGCTACACTTTTATTTTGGCTTAATAGGACTGGAAAGTGAGGCATTCAGTTTCACTTCATTTCAATGGTATGGCACATTCAATCAACTTATCAGTCAAAGCTAATTAATGAAGAGCTCAATCGAAATGAAAACCAGCGCGTGTCACGTGACCCTCCTGGACCAAGGAGCCCGGCTTCGCATCAAATAAAAGATCCACATAGCTAATTCTGTGTAATACCACATGTCTGACAGCGGGGAAAAGAAGAACAAAATTGCTTTGCAGGTTTATAATGTATTACAGCTTTAAGAGTGACGTTATCAGACGGCCTGTACGGGAAGGTACTGTCAAAACTCAAGCACCTTTTATTTATGTTTTTAATGCATTTAAATAAACTGTTCATATAAAAATGATACATTGAACGCTTTCAAAAAGCCTTACAGTACTCAATGCTAGAAATAAGACATTTAAAGCCACGTGAACCATCAGACGGTATCAACGAAAACACGCACACTCCAGAGGCGAGTATGTCGAGAGAGGATGCTAGTGACAGGTAATGTCAGTTTCACACTGAGGCCTCTTATTCTGCCATAGAGATACTATGCACTATTTGGATAAAAGTACTGGGGTCACCTGGCCATTACACCTCCAGGAACTATTATGACCTCCCATTCAACATCCATAGGTATCAATATGGAGTCGGTCCCCCCTTTGCAGCTATAACAGCTGCCACTCTACTGGGAAGGCTTTCTACAAGGATTTGGAGTCTGTCTGTGGGAATTTTTTCCCATTCATCCAGAAGAGCATTTGTGAGGTCAGGCACTGATGTTGGACGTGAAGACCTGGCTCGCAATCTCTGGTCTAGTTCATCCCAAAGGTGTTCAGTGGGTTTGAGGTCAGGGCTCTGTGCGGACCAGTCATGGCCTTCCACGCCAAACTCACCCACCCATGTCTTTATGGACCTTGTTTTGTACACTGGGGCACAGTCGTGCTAAAACAGAAAAGGGGCTTCCCCAAACTGTTACCACAAAGTTGGAAACACAAAATTGTCCAAAATGTCTTGGTATGCTGAAGCATTAATAGTTCCCTTCACTGGGAACTAAGGGGCCTAGCCCAACCCCTGAAAAACAACCCCATACCATTATCTCTCCTCCAGCAAGCATTACAGTTGGCACAATGCAGCTAGGCAGGTAACATTCTCCTGGCATCTGCCAAACCCACACTCATCCATCAGACTGCCAGACAGAGAAGCATAATTCGTCACTCCACTGAACACGTTTCCACTGCTCCAGAGTCCAGTGGCAGTGCGCTTTACCCCTCTCCATCCCACGCCTGGCATTGCACATGGTGATATGAGGCTTGCATGCAGCTGCTCAGCCATGGAAGCCTATTCCATGAAGCCCCTGGTGCACAGTTTTTGGGTTAGGGTTAATGCCAGAGGAAGTTTGTAACTCTGCAGTTATTGAGTCAACAGAGTGTTGGCGACTTTTACACACTATGCGCCTCAGCACTCAGCAACCCAGTTCCGCTTCTGTACACGGTCTGCCATTTCGTGGTTGGGTTTCTGCTGTTCCTAAATGGTTCCACTTTGCAATAATAATACAATGGACTGTGGAATCTTGTAGAGAAAAAAAATCACAAACTGACTTTAATGCATAAAATTTATGTTCAGTGCTGGTTTGGAGGACGCCAAGCATGTTTACAGCAGCCTCTAATGTGATATTTTGAATCTTGTGTTTCTCCTATGTTTCTTTTTCGCTTTGCTCACCAGGGGGCACCAAAAACAGTTATGTGCCCCAAACCCCTGTGATGTGGAAGGGTCGACAGTATTGTACATTATGCTCTATGGCTCTCAATGTTTCCAGTCAATCATCAGCTTAGTAGACAGACATATTTGATTAAAGGGGTCTAATGTCGGAGCCACATTACAAGCTGTTTTCACTATGCCCAACTAAAAGACATCTTTCAATCCTGTGTGCAAAAAATATTCGCTTATTTTCTATATCTTAATTCAGTGACATGCGTGGCTGGTTTATTACATTTCATTTTAAAATGTAAACATTTACGGTTTTTAGTTGCTGATGAAATATTTTAGATGCATAAATATTTAGTACTTATGTGAATGTCAATCTAAGAGACGGCATGACATAAACAATTATTGTTGAACATGGAACTGATTTCTTAGTGACACTCTTTTATGAATAATTTGTGATTGCATAAAAGCATATAGCAACTGTGCTGCTTTTAAAAGTATGCTTAGCAAACTCTAATAATTGGGTATTTCATTTTGAAATGTGAATAAATTAAGCACATAAGTAAATCTAAGTGTAGATTAGTACTGGAATACTTTGACAAAGCAAACATCTTGAAACAGGTGGCAGTTTCTGGATGGATGTGGAGACAATGAATTTATGTCAATTTTTGGTGGCCCATGACCAGCAGTGAGAGATGGAACCGGCCACAGGGGCAGGTAGGTGACATGACAAGCTTGATGTATGTGAACCAGTGTGTAAATAATATGGATTGGGATGTCACTATTACTATATAAAATTATATAATAGGGTCAAAAGGAGAGACTATTGCATTTCAGTGAACAGCAAATTCAGTGGTGGCCTAATGGTTAGGGAAGCACACTTGTGATCAAAGGGTTACTCATTCCAATCCCTGACCAGCCAGGTACCACCCCAAGCACTGCTCCCCGGGCACTGAAGTAGCTGTCCACTGGAATGTCATATATGGGTTAAATGCAGCACAGAGGACACATTTTGTCATTGTGGTGACAATTAGTCACTTTCATGTCTTACTTGTGAAGCATGCTGAGATAACGGAGCATCATATTGTCCAAACTCCCTGTGTGGTTAGGATCCTGGCAGGATGATTCGCCATCGTGATGCTCTTGAGATAAGCCAGCTGTAAGGTCCTCAAGCGACTGTATTAACAGAGCAAATCAGACGTGCAGATTTTCAGTCATATTCATTTATCAGTCGAGGTTCGGTTAAGCGGAGAACAGGCGGCCGTGGAAACGGGAGGTGAACGTAATGGGTGGAATTGCAATCATACAGTCCGGTCATGAAGCATGAAAAGCGACGTTTTTTCTTCCCTGCCTCAGAAAACAGCAGATTTCTGGATCACTCCTTCCATTTTTAAGATGGAGACGTTGCCCGAGGCATCACCACCAATGCCCAGTATCAAGTACCTATAAATAGATCGGCAATAGCTTAGGCCTGAACCGCATTGGTGTATTAAAACTGGCTCGTTTTCAAATGCAGGTTTAAATGATGATAATTAATAATTAATGAGTAATCTGCTGTTTTCTGAGGCAGAGAAACAAAAACGTCACTTTTCATGCTTTTTGACCAGACTGTATGATTGCGGTATATATTCTTATTTTTTGCTATTATTTTCCCTCTTTAGTTTAAATTCGCTCAGCTTCATTTAAGGTTTAGCATGTAGAACGTCACCGGCTGAAGTTTACCCAAACTCGCAGCCCTGTATTGTCAGTCAGGCAATGATTGTGATGTTATGGAGACTCTGTGCTAGAACCCCAGTCAGAGAGACGGCGGCAGGGTTATGGGGGAGGCGGGGAATGAGCGGGAAGCATGCGGGCAAAAAACGGAGAAGGAGTGAGTAGTGGAGGAATCCCAGGTTTGGCAGAGCACCGACGAGAAGAATTGTTTCAGTTTACTTGGTTGAGTAATAACTCAGTCTATACAGAGGATATTATTTTGGGACCTAGTATATAGTGCTTGTGTATCCTGTGTAAAGCGCTCTATTGATCGGCTGGTTCGCAAACGGATTTAGGGGATCCTGATAGCGTCTGTGTTACCGGTGACACACAAAGTTCCTCGGGCTTCGTGGGAGTTCATGGACGGAGAACACTTGATGGATTACCCTGCCAGTGCTGGCTTGAGGCCGAGACAGAGTGGAGGTAACTAGCGGACTTTGTTTCGTCTGTTAAGTTGAAACCCATATTGGGAGGGACGTGGATTGAGTCTGTTAACATTACATGCTAAAAGTGTGTAATCTATCATTGTAAGTTGTATGTGGGTTAGAGGCAGAGGTGAGTCTCATTGAGGAGTCTTTGCAGTTCATCAAGGCCCTTGAACGGGTTAGGTTGCGAGGTAGGATGTATGACCCCCTGACGCAATGTCTGATGGTCTTATGTGAATGTTGTGAAAGGGTGAGTGTTGGGGCCATCCCTTTGGATGTGTTGCCCAAAGGGGGTGACGAGCCATGGAGAATTTTGATGAGCGTGTTGAAGCTGCAGTGAGTCAACATTCGCTGGATCCAGATAGACTGGAGAGAAATTCTGATGTAAACCTAGCAAGTCCACCCCTGGCATGCTCACTAGAAGCCCTCACTTGTGCTGTTGAGGATTTCATGGAGAGGCAGTGACCACTTTACCCGTTATGCCCAGGCCTTTCCAACTAAGGACCATAAGGCCTCTACTGTTGCTAGAGTACTGTTTGAGAAATATTTAGTGCACTATGGACTCCCTGCACGGATTCATTTGGATCAAGGGCGGGATTTGGAGTCAAAGCTAATTCATGACCTCCTGAGAATGTTGGGGATCCGGAAGTCCCGAAAAACACCTTATCACCCCCAGGGGGATCCGCAGCCAGAAAGGTTAAATAGAACTCTCTTGTCCATGTTGGGAACATTGGATTCCAGGCAGAAGCAGAGATGGAGTCAGAAGATCAGTCAACTCATGTATGCCTATAACTGCACGTGAAATGAAGACACTGGCTACTCTCTGTATTTGCCGATGTTTGGCAGGGAAGCCCACCTGCCCATTGATGTGTGCTTTGGAGTATCCTCTGAGAATGCAGAGGGGCTACAATACCAGCAGTACATCACCAAACAGAGGGCAGACTTATGTGAAGCGTATCAGTTAGCTAGGGAAGCTGCTGACAAGAACCATGCACGGAACAAGAAGGTGTATGATAGTTTAATGAAGGACCAAGTCCTTGAAAAAGGAGATTGAGTATTGCTGAGGAATTACAGTGTCCTGGGTAAGCACAAGTAAAAGAACAAGTGGAAATCCTTACCATATGTTGTGGTTGGGAAGATGGAAAATTTACCAGTGTACCAGGTCAAATCTGAGAGTGGTACTGGAACAATTAAGTTCACCGGAAACTGCTTCCGATTGGATGTTTAGTGAGGTTGTCAACAGACATTGAGGAAGCAGATCACTGTCAGAGGAGTGGGACTAGGTTGCAAAGCCTGTCAAAAGCATAGCAGTCAGTCGGCAGGTGGAGTAGTCCGGTGATGCGGGCTGACATGCCATCATCATCTGACTCGGAGTTGGAGGCTAATGCCCCTAGGTGTCCAGTATTCAGAGTGGGACAAAATGGGGAAAATGCCTTGCCATTAGTCAACTCACTTGAGGAAAGCTTAGGCTCTCATCTCTGTGCCCTTGTAGGGGGTACAGGGGAACTCGAACTGGCTGGTGATGGTACGGCCAATCCAGAGAGCACTGTGAACAGGAATATGCCCCCATCATCAGCATCTGCCACGTCAATTGGTCTAGAAGGGGGAGCCGGCCTACACAATGTGAGTGAAGTAATTCCAGAGGTTGGGTTACCCGACAAGCCTAGAAGGGAAAGACGGCCAGTGATGCGATTCACATACCATGAACTTGGAATACCCTCAGACTGGTCAATGGGCAGATCTTGTCTTAGCAATTCTGTGTGATGTCATCCTATGTGTGATGTCATCCTATGTGTGATGTCATCCTATGGATTTGTGTCCTAGTTGTGTGTGTGAGGTTAGGATGACAGCATCGATGACAGCAAGTTTGATGAGGGCATGGTAGCCCATGGCAATACATTTTTAATTTGTTATTTTCCCTCTTTAGTTTAAATTTGCTCAGCTTCATTTAAAGTTTAGCATGTAGATCGTTTGGATGCACCTGCTGGGGTTTATCTAAACTCGTAGCCCTGTATTTTCAGTCAGGCAATGATTGTGATGTTATGGAGACTCTGTGCTAGAACCCCAGTCAGAGAGAGATGGGAGTGGGGTTATGGGGGAAGCGGGGAATGAGCGGGAAAAAAAGGGAGAAGAAGGCTGGGCAGTGGAGGAATCCCAGTTTTGGCCGAGCACCGAAAAGAAGCATTGTTTGTGTGATAACCCAGTCTATACAGAGGATATTATTTTGGGACAGAGAGCGTGGGTTGTGTATCCTGTGTAAAGCGCTCTATTGATCAACAGGTTCGCAAACGGGCCAGTTTGGCTGGCTGCACAGTCCCGGACTAAGGGGATCCTGATAGCGCTCTGTGTTACCGGCGACACACAAAGTTCCTCGGGCTTCACGGGAGTTCATGGACGAGTCAGAGAACGCTTGATGGATTACCCTGCCAGGACTGGCTTGAGGCCAAGACAGAATGGAGGTAACCAGTGTTTTTTTTTTCCTTTTTTTTTGAACGAAGCAGCTATTACAGTTTTGGCCTCAACGCACCAAAGCTTCGTTCAGGCCTGCCCCATAAGAGTAGAATACTCCGGAGTATTTCAGGACGTTTATTGAACGCTGCTATTAAATGTCTGTTATTTATTTTGCTTAAGCTGTCGTATGTAGGTTACGGTCCTTTGTTTTATCTGTTAAGTTGAAACCCATATTGGAGGGGACGTGGATTGAGTCTGTTAACACACTTTTAGCATGTAATGTTATCTGTCATTGTAAGTCGTATGTGTGTGGCTTCGTCGCTAATACACATCAAACCATCTATACCAACCTCCATCAGAGTCCACGGTATTTACCGGGTTTGTTAACTGGAGCTGTGTATCAGTCCAGCATCAAGGTGTCGTGTGTTTTGAGAGAAGATATTATTACCAGTGATTTCTGTTGATCACTTTGTAACAAGGTGGTGCAACTAAAAGGCGCACACATTTAATGTTCCGCTGCAAGTCCTTTTTTGTATATGTCATCAATAAACTTTGTGTTAGTGTAACTCTGAGGGTACTGCATTTTGTAATTCAGCAGTCCACAGAGTCAAACCTAGGGCACCTCTCTTATGCTTACGTGGCGGCAGGGGGGGGGTGCTACAATGATAAATGCAGGCCCATGAGTCCGGCCCCCATTTGCAATTCCCAGCTTAAGATGGTATAGATGTGAAGGGCTGATTTGTCTTTTTCAAAAAGCAGAGAGGTAAGTCAATTAAGGGCCTGACAGGGTGTCTGAAATATCGATGCAGCTGTATTTGACACTTTACACGCAGAATCTAAACAGCGAGGATGAAATGTTATGCAGCATGTTGGAGCTGCTCTAGTTTCTGATACAAAAGTATATTTAAAATATACTAAAAAATAAATGCTAATGTCCTACATGCAATGCTACATGCTATAATTATCATTATAATAAATCACTCATTTGCTAACTTAGTAAATACTTCCTATTGACTACCTAGAAATAACAGTGATAGGCCACTGACACTAGCCACAAAATGTTAGAGGGAAAGGCACTGACAAAAGTGACCCTGAGGAATTGACTGCAGGTGAGGGTGATCTCAGACGGAAACCATCTGGAAGTGGGCATGACTGGCCAAAGGTGGCCTTTGGGCATCTCTATAGCTAGGTTCAGAAGTCATGAGAACTGGATCGGATGCGGCACTACCGGCTGTCTCTGACAATCTGCGTGACATACAATGACTTGCACATACGACCAAAAAATATATATATTATATATGCACATTTAAAATGATGATAATACACATAATATTATACATAATAAAAAATATATAATACATGTATAATTTAAAAGATATCTCATTTTAAAAATTACATATATAATTGTATGTAAAACTAAATTTTGTGTAGCCAAACCCCTAGCACTGCTATACTGCCCAGTGCCTGCTGTGTGTCGTACAATAGTTGCCAAGGGGAAAGTGCAGTACTGCATGGCAGCGCAACCATTGCAATCTCACACGCATCTGTCTCATTTTCGCACATAAGAGCCCATGCGATTATCCTATTCTAACCTATATCCATTTCAACGTATAACCTGGCTGAACAGAACCTAGTCAGAAGTTGAAAATGGTCTATTTTACACTAAATATCATTTTGTATTAAAAGATCAATAGCTGCTTCTGGAATCTGAACTGTATGTAAAAATATCAAAATTCAATGCAATGCAATACAATACAATTGCAAAGCAATGCTTTTTATTTCGCAGTGAACTTTGTCTGGTGGAAAAGCAGCTGGGTCTTAACTGTGAAAGACAAGTTTAGGCTAGACGGTTAAAATAAGAAAGAGCGGGATTTTCCCAAAATGCAAAGCTGCATGGTGAAGCCGCAAGATAAAACCTTGCTGCGACTTAACCGGAACCCTGTGCTTTAGCCCTCAGCCATGTTACTTTGAGCTGTGTGCTGTGTAATGAGACTGGCAACATTTTCCCTATAGCTGAAGTAGTGCTGCTGGGTAATCTGCCCAACTTACACGGGACACCGTCACAGGAAATTAGCAGCATGGAAGACGGCCAAACGTAGGCTAATTAGTCATACTTTAATGTTGATGGAAATCTAGAGACTATACTAAGTATAAAGCAGCATACTATTGGTTAACAGCAGTAGGGAGATATGGACTAAGTACCCCGCAAGGCATCTTTAAGCACAAAAAAGGCATTTAAAGTACAAGCACTGGTGTGACTCACTGAAATGTCAGAAGGCATTTCACACTCATGCATGAAATACCAGCTGAGACAGAAAGATGATCCAAATCACTCCTACTGTTGGCTAGACAACAAGATGTGAATTGTATTTTAAAGGCAGGTATGATCAGTGGAATAATACAAGACTTTCTGTAATGGTCATTAAACTGTCATACTCAAATAAGCATAAATTCAAAACTGATGGTGCAAAATGGCTGTGTGACAGACAGGACATGTTGCTAAAATTGTTATAGAAAAGGCAAAAAACTCTCCACTGTCTCAGGAAACTGAAATGAGTTTTTATAACCCCTTCAAAAAAATATTCTAACCTTTCCATTGAAGCACACATCAGCATGTGGATTAGCATTGCGGCTCCTTAACGACACAATTAAAAGAAAAAGCGGATCCCTGGATTCATCGGTGTTAGTAAACATTTCAAGTTGTGCCTATCAGAATAGTAACAGGTCGTCAAGTGGAAGGTTGTGTATGTCTGCTGCCTTTCAACTTGGCAGGAAGCAACACTGTCAGCGAGGCCGTGGGCAATGGGCTGACATGCACATAAACTGAGTGCGAAAGGTTTGTGGGGGAGACCTGATTCCTACATGTCCTACATGAAAAGGCCACCCATTAGGGCTAAACTGACATTCGTGTTGATTTTGGAGCTCGAAAACACACACCGGTTGGAGATTAAGTTTCGATAAGAATAAACTGATGCTTACCCAAAGGGTGGTGGGCTTTATTATGAGTTTTCCAGTAGCATAGTTGACGTGTGGTCCTAAGTCTACACTCGACAAGATTTGATCTAAACATAGGTAGAGATAGGTAGATATTGCATTGCCTGTTAAACAGGCAGACTGAGTGGTCTCGTGAGTTTGTCGAATAATGTGAAAAGTGTCGCCATGGATACAGGGAAGGATATAGGATGGCAGCCTTGGGTCTTGTACGGGTGCCGAAAGTGTAAAGGTGCTTTGTCATGATTATGGCCTCTGGTGTGGCTGTTACACAGGGCCAGCATTACAGATGACAGCAGGATCAATAAGCTGACAGGCTGTCGCTGAAACAGCCATGCGCAACTTCCACCCTTGGTGGCTTTGTGACCGGGGGTCATGAGTGATGCCATCCTCTTTCATTAGTAGCGATCATAGAGTAGAAATGGCTCTGATGGGTCCCTAGATCAGAGCTGCAAGGCTCTTCATTAAGAGGGCCAGGGAAAGGGATAGACCCAGCCAGGAGGACGCTTCCCCCATTACAAAGAAGGTCAGATATTTATCACGTTCAGTGCCTGCCCAAGTCCTCCAATCCTCTGAGGATCCCAAGAATCGAGGGAAAGTACTGAAATTAATGTGGTGTAGCAAGATGCTGAAAGAACTGGGTGTTTTAGACACAAAAGCATGACTACTTTTTAAAATTAGGTTACATTTTTTATTAAGGAACACAATGAGATTGGTTGGCATGGTGTATCATGCTGTTGACTACTCTGCCCAGTGTTGGGGGTTTGAATCCCACACCAAACTTTCTGCGTGTACACTTCGCATTTTCTCCACATGTTGTGCTCCAGTTTCCACCTGCACTCCAAAACAGGCAGTTAGGCAAAATGATGTTTCTAAATTGCCCACTCTGATAATTAGAAAGCTGTATTTGCATTAATAAACACCATCTGTTCGTCGTCCTATCAACCATTTTCCTGCTGTTCTTCTGGGCAGTGCTTATACGAGTGCAGATCCCACATTGCATCTCTCTGTTGTCTTTGTTGTCTTCTGAAGACCTTTTGAATGGTGTGGCCACTGCCCCCTTATTTCATGTACTGAACACATCTGAAGGGTATGCAGGACTCAGACACCTGTATGTGTCTGTACCTGGAAGCTTGTCTGTGGTCTGGTGATTTCCACCGCATTCAGAGTCCTGACTACTGTTCTATTTTTGACAGACAGAAGGACAGGCTTCCAGGCAGCCTGCTGTTTCTCACTACTTTCTGCTGTTTACAGGTCTTAGCACACTCTGCTTTTTCTATACTGTGATTTTCCATTAATGACATTTGAGCTACATTTGATATATTATTTCAAAATTAGGTCTTTAGCAACTCACATGTTTAAATTTAATCTGACAGTGGCATTTAATAAACCTTAGTCGTATGTTGTACAGTTTTTGCAAAATGTGACATGTAACATGTTCTTAAGCATCCCATAATGTAGATCCTGAGTTTATCCTCCTCCTCTAACCTCCCAGATTTTTACTGCGTGTTTTGTGCTTGTTGATGGAGTCTTGAAACCACTTTGGCCTGTTTCTTCCTACAAGACCGATTAACATGGTTAATTAAAAGCAAGGTCACTACCCCTCCCACCTAATTCCTGATCAACGCCCAGCTAGGGCTGGGCGATATCATATCGATATTGCATCGCGCATGTGCAATAATCACCAGGGCTTCAGATGAGAGGAGAAGCATTTGGCCAGGCGCCAGCATTTCGGTGCTATACGGACATTTATTTAGGCTCACAATTTGTTAAGCAGATTAGTAGTACGGTTAAAATATTAATGAGACATTGTATGATGCCCAAAAGTCAGTATCGTTATAAATTCGGCGTATCCTTATGTTTAATAAATGAGTCAGACTTTAAACTGCCACACCGCCGACATCTTTTTACCTTGTTTATTCACAAGATCTCCTGTTTTAAAAGATGTAGTGGCTGCTCTTGTTCACCGTGACTTCAGTGCATATTGCAGTGAGGTATATCAAACAATAGAATACCAAAACAGTATTATGTGGTGTGCTCTGCTAGTCAAATTTAATTATCATAAAGTTAATATAGATTACTAACTTTTGGGTATCATAAAACACATCTCATTAATATTTAAGCCATACTACTAATCTCCTTACCAAATTATGGGCATAAATAAACATCCGTATAACGCCGAAAAGCTGGCGTCCGGCCAAATGCTTCACCTGTCATCTGAAGCCCTGGTGATTATTGCGCATGCGCGATATAATACCGATATGATATCGCCCAGCCCTACCCCCAGCCAAAGACATTATTAGATGTTTAATCACTGTTTTAAGTTTGACAATTGACAAGGAGATTCATATAAGTATGTGTGGACATGGATGTTGTGAAACTGAATTTAAAAAATGAGCAGAGAAGAATGTGCAGAGCTGCCGAGTCTCATGAGTCGCGAGGTGCTTGAATATTTCATGTTGTTTTGAATATTGTTTATGCACATGGGCCTCAGCTTCAGGAAGGTCGCATGGAAACAGCTCCTCACAGCTACTGAAGGTTTAGTGCTGCTCAGAGCACAGCTGGCATCGAGCCTGTGATGGCTATAGCACAGATACCATCTCTTAACAAACGTTTGGGCTGTATCTTAAAGGAATGAAGCACCATGCTTCCTTCATGATTGCATATGCTATACCCAAACCTCAAAGGCACTATAGCTACTTAAATCCTGATTTTCTAAAACAGCAAAAATAATAATAATAAAAAAGTCTCATTGTTTGGAAAGGGGAAGCAAACGTCAATAATAATGTAAAGAAATTTCATTAAATAACATCGTTATATATCCAAAATTTCTTGCATTTATGGTTTTGTTTCTTGTCTTGTTTTCATTCAGGAGCAGAAGCTTTTTGTTTTAATTCTGGGTTCACTATAGCCCATAACTAGAGACCCAGGGTGAATCTCAATATGTATACTTGACCGTACTTGTGTTCTCATGTACTCGTTTTACGTCATCGTCCATTGCCGAAGACCAGTTCCAACACTAATAATAGAAGTACAGAGGACAGTAAAAATCCCCAGATTTTGGTCTTGCTCTGCCCCAAATATCAAGGTTGCATCCTCGCTGAATGAGACCAGTCTCATGACTCATTGCACTCCAAGTTAGTTCCTCCAGTTATGCTAGATCTGGATCCTCTATTTTCTGCTGTTTTTGTATGCTATCTGTGTGACCTGAAAGTAGGTGTGTGTTTACAGTCTCGTCTGAGCCTGTTGGGTATTCTAACTGCCACCTGTTTGGACAGTACATCTCTGGATCGTGGCCCATTAGGACCCTATGGGTCTGCCACCTGTCTCCACCTGCGTTTGATCCCCACTCCATGGGAATAACTCAGCCGTAACTTTTATTACAGATTTATCATTTTTAGGGTACCACCTCCAGGAAGAGGAAGCCAGTGACAGTGACAGATTCAGCCATCCGAGTGGCAGCCAGGATAGTTTGTTCACATGATTGGGATGCTTACATGCAGACCCCAGGAGCCTAGCTGGTGTCACCCTGGGGCATGTGGAGATATTCCTGACCAGCTGAGGTGTATCATTATTCAGTCGGGAACCAGCAGCACAAAGTACTTTTGAAATGCAGTGACATTATATAGCAGTGTTTCCCAATCCAATCCTGGCAGAAGCTCAGAGGAAGCAAAAACATGGACTGGCTGTGGGTCCCCGAGGACTGGATTGGGAAACACTGTGAAATAAAGATTACTTCTGCTTTTTATGAAGATCTGAAGTGCTAACCATGAGCAAGAAGAATCTTTCTAATGATATTTGCAATAAAGTTGTAAAAAGATACCAGCCAGAAAATGTATATAAAAATATTTCAAAGGTGTTAAACATTGAAACCCAAGAAACAGTGTCATAGGCAGATTCTTCTGGACTATCCCACGACAACTCTTATTAAGAGAAGCCTGCAATGAAATGTATTTAATTAAGATATAGGGTCGCTTTAGAGTTTCAGCAGGTTTTGTGGTATGATAGCAGCCATGGACCTTATGGGGGGGAGGGGGTGGTGGTCTAATAAAACACTGATGAACTATTATTTAAAAAAATTACCTTCAGATACAAAGAAGTAAAGCTTTATTAATAAAATCCTGAATAACTTCTTTGTTATTTAAGCAAACGGTTACACCGGAGTTCTTCCAAGACAAACAGACAAGTGGCCATGAGTTTATGCCCCCCACCCTCCATATGCCCCCCCAACATGATAGCAGTGATGTAATGCAAATGGTTATGTATGGTACAAATAAAAGAATGCATAATTTAAAGAGCACCGTCCCTACCCTGATGCATAGCGAGGGTAGGGCTCTTCTAAGAAGGTGTTTCTCTTTATGATGCCCTACGGCACCTATGATGTTGTCAGAGATTCCTGATACCTGAAACCGGGCAAGGAGTTTACCTTTCAACAAGACAATGACCTCTCAAAGCAACAGTAGGGTGGCTGAAGAATGGAAATCCTACAGGACCCAAATCCCGAGACCTGCGGAGTGCAGAGGGCGTCCCAACAAAGGCTTCTCTGAGATCTGACTGAGCTGGAACAGGAGGAATGGAGGAGCGACTCAAGCGGGCGGGTGGGTGTGGAATTTCGATACGCATTGCAGATGAAGGTGTGTGTGTGAGATCTAGGTATACATTACATTGCGTGGACCAAATGTCCCCACAATGTCATAACCTGTTATTTGGACATTGTGGGGACCATTTCTGCAGTGCCCACAAGGGAGAACTCAATTTTATAAAAATCTGTGACTGAAATAAAAAAATTAAAAATGCCAAAATGGCAAACAAGACTCCTCTTTGATTCAAAGTAGGCTTGAGAAATAAAGTAAAAGAGAAAAGTTGGTTTTATTATAAACAGACAAATTCATTTTATGATGATAAAAGCTTCACTCAGAAGTTTTATTGAAAGCTTCACCAGAGAGAATATCACAAAATATCCCCCTGATATGGAGACTGATACAGAGTAATGATGCAGAAATCATGGCGTGAAGGTGCTGGATGGAATGCAAAAACTCAGGACCGATACATCTGAAGATCTCTATTTAGAAGTTCTGTAGCAATAGGGGCATATACATTATTTACCCTTAATAAAAATATTTACCCAGACCACAGAGATACACTTCTAGTCAAAAAGAAAATGAACCACAAAGGACATAGTCTAGTATTTGAAAGGTTTCAGATAAAATGCTGCAGTTGTTTGAAAGTGGATGGAAATTCATAATAGGTGATGGGTGAATGATTTGTGACTGACTGGCACCATTAAGGTTTGCCCTCAACATGAAAGAGGTCTGTGTAGAATGCCTGCAACACTAAGAGGATGTAGGAAATCGGCTAAGATCCATTATTATTTCTTTGCTTATCCAACATTTCATTCAAAGTGAAACAGAAAAAAACACCTGGTTTTACAGCTAGATGAATACTGTCATGTACAAAGTTGCAGGGTTTGTGTTTTGTACAACTAGCATTTACGTAGAACACATTTTAAACAAAATATACTTTAATTCATTCTCATGTACACACTTAGCAATTAACTAAATCTAAAAAAATGCCCCTTGATGTTATAACCCACATTGTGACGACTGCATCCTGGGAAGCGGCAGGCATAGCCGTAAATGCGGGTAACTCAGGGTTTATTCAGGGTAGACAGGCAGACAGGGGAGCACACAGCTAACCAACGTTAATGACAGACCTCGGGAAACAGACTTGAACACGAACTAAATACACCAGACTGAGGGCAGAAAACACGGAATAGCAGGTAAATGGAAGGATTCCACACGAGGGTAACGAGGTGGACGTGGCACACGCAAGGGCTGGACGATCAACCATGACAACGTAATTAAACAATTTGCTTGATATGTTTTATGTGTTTGTTTTTGTTCGTTTGTTTGGCTCTCATTCTAAACATTAAGAACAACTTCCCAGGAACAGGACAATGTTACTCTTTTGAATGGCAAAGCTTCTCCTTGTGTTTCTTCACTTTTACAACCATGTTTATTTCATTCGGCCGAAATGGCTTGGAGTCCATTTTCAGTCTACTTTATGTTATATACAGTTATGTGTGTTTATTTCTTTTAGAGTGAAGAAGGAGCTTAAGAAAGGAGCCATTCACCATCCACTGAGATGCATAACTTCAGTTATTCAATCTCAGGCAGAAAATGATGAGATCAATGTATACAGCAAACTTTAGACAAAAGCATTCAGCATTCCAGACCAAAGCACCACTTTACCTTATTAAATATTAAACCTGAACCAATTAAGAAAAATGAAATTTAGGTCTCTGAAAGGTCCAGCATCACATTTAAGTCTAAAATTAATATTTAAAGTATTATGGGATATGGTTTTAACCCTTATCCCATAATATTATGTTAAAAATAGCTACCTCCATTATGTTTTGGGTCACCAACATAATTATGTGCACCTATATATGTTTTGGAGATCATCTGGAGGTTATCTAAGGTCCCTGAGCCTGAGTAACATCCCTGGATAGTGAAAGCAGCCAGAAAGATTGAGGCAGGGGTCTCAGCTCTGGATCCTGGGATTGACAGGGTATCAGTGAATCTAAGACTGATGCATTTTGTTTGTTCCTACTGATATTCTTTCCATACAGAGGGCAGATTGTTATACGCAGACTCGACACAGTTCTGAGAAATTATCAGAGGCAACATGCAGCCATTGACTGGCAACTGACACCTCATGAAGGTCACTGACCCCTTCCCCGGGGAAGCTGTTGCTCAGGAGCGTTTGAAGCTGCTTTGTATTGTGCTGAGCTCAATCTATCCTTGCACGCTGTACTCATAGGAAGGGTGTTTAGATTCTCTTTAGGGCAGAACCTCACAACAGTGGTGCTTTCAAAGAAAGTGATTTTCAAGGCATGCCTAGATATGTTCCATAACTTCAGAAGCTCACCAGGGAGCTTCCGTTTTCCCTAACTATTCCCAGTACAGTTAACACCAAGTTGGTACATTTTAGCAGTTTTAATTTTTTGTATCTTATGACCTTGCAGATCTTTATTCATGCTTAACATCAGTGTTGGACCAACCGGTTAAAGGAATGAGTTCACAGCAAAAGGCATGATACTTTTGAAGCATGGCACCACCAAAAGTGTTTATTTGTCCCTCAAACACCTACTAGACAAAGCTACACGGCCCAAACAGTAGCAGTAACAATCTCCAGCATCATAAAATGGCTGCCATTTATAGTCTGCCACTGCTAATAGACAATACCAAAACATACAACAAGCGATAGGAATAAATAACCCAAACAGTGCTTAAAAATACATAGATAAATTGTCCAAAAAAATCACCTACTAAGTTACCCAGTAAATTACACAGCAAAATAAGTTAAACAACTCTTCCAAACACCGCTGTTAGTTTTCACTATTGGTCTTTGCCACAACCTTTAAGAGAGTCTTTGAGTGTCCTGGGACTCTTTAAGTCCGAACACCCTACAGCAAGAGCAGGCCAAACAGGTTTCACACTACCATGACTGCACCGATTACTGCACTTTTAGATCTTTACTCCAACATTGATAAAGCTTGTTAATGTTTGTTACTTGATGTTACTTTTTTTTGTAGAAAGGACCTTCAGTCAATGCAGACTGAGTGACTGTTCCAGCTCCTACAAGACAAAACCACTCCAGAAAATGCATTCATTTTCTCCAACCATTTGTCCTATCCAGGGTTGTGAGGGATCCAGAGCATAAGGGCATAAGGCAGGGAATAACCTAGGATGAGGCACCAACCCATCACAGGGCACACTCACACAAGCACACCTATGGGCAATGTGGCAACACGGAGCCATGGTGGAGACTTGAACGCTGGTCCCAGAGGTGCAAGGCAACAGTGCTAACCACTGCATCACCATACCACCCTAAAACAAAACATGTTCAATAAAATACATATAATCATTTGTGCCCTCCTTATTGCCTGTGTAAATCTGCTGAATGTGCAACTAAGCTGTGAAAACTGTCCAAGCCAAGGTGGGTAACAGAGAGGACTTCCATTACTATCATCTACATCCCAAGTTCTTTGGTGCTTCTTTCTAAGCTTTTCTGGTATAGCCTTGCATAGTTCATGAAATACTGGATTTCACTTTACATTCCACCCAGATTACATTACTGGCTTCTCTGGTACATACTGCCTAGGAGGAGAACATCTTCTGAACACAACGAAGCATCCACACAGTAACATAAGGGATGGAATTGTACAAGAAAAGCTGGATCTCTCGCTATTCATCCCATGCATCTGATTGCAGCCAGCTTGTCTGTTTTACATTCAGATGGCTTAGTATCACTGTTATAGAAACACACCACCCACAGAGATGATGATGCAAAATGATTCAAGTGACATGGTTTCAGGAACAATTTCCCTCCCACTCTCTACATTCATCAGATTGGCAGTTACATCTCCTTTTCAGTCTTCAGCCAACGAAGTCCGCATGATCATCCAATGCGATTCTCGCCTCCCCTCACAGCCGGCCACTATAATGTTCTCTGTATCACATTGTAAAGATGCTAATCATATGTCATGTCTCTGAATGGTAGCAGATGTAGTAGCTCCCAACAGTATCCTTATTACACTAGAAGCTGAGAATTGGCCTCACTAACCTTAGCTTCAGTTGGCTAACCCTAATTTGGGCACATAGGGTAACACAATAGGTCACTGGAAAATATGAAATGTGCTATTAAACTGAGTTAACCTGTGGTTTCCCATTATAGAGGGGCCCTGAACAATCGTAGAAACAGGTTTTGATGGCTGAGAAAGCTACAGCCTTTGCAACCCTAACCCTAGCTACAGCTGGCTAACCCTAATTTTGGAACTTAGCATGATAGAACAGGCCATTGAAAAGTATGAAATATGATATTAAATCAATTTAAACTGTGGTTTTCTTTTATAAGAGGACCCAGAATTATAAAAACAGGTTTTCAAGTCAGAAAACGCCATAACCTTTCTAACGCTAACCAAGCTACAGTTAGCTAACCCTATTTTCAGGACATAGGGTGACAGAAAAGACTGTTGAAAAGTATGAAATATACTATGAAATCAAGTTCAACTGCGGTGTCCCATTAAATGGGGCCCCTGAGCTATCATAAAAATATATTTTGATGCCTGAAGAAGCATTAATCTTTCTAAACCTAACCCTAATATGTAAAATTACGGTGACACAACAAGCTGTTGCAAATATGAAGTATGCTATTAAGTTGAGTTAACCTATATTATCCCATTATGTGAGGTCCCAGAACTATCAGAAAAATACCTTTTCATCTCTGAAAAAACCATGATGGTTCTAACCCTAGCTCTAGCTTCAGTTGACTAACCCTCATTTGGTGATTTGGTGTGATATACAGTAACAGGCTTACAGTATATGCAACAAGCTAAAGTGTGGTTTCCCATTAAAGTGGGTCCAGACCTAAGATAAAAACAGGTTTTGATCGCTGAGAAAGCCATGGCCTTGGGTGTCAGTTGGGGAACCATAATTTGGGGACATAGGGTGATAGACCAGGCCATTGCAATGTATTATATACACTGTTAAATCAAGCAAAACTGTGGTTTCCTGTTAAAGTCGGGCCCAGAACAGGTTTTGATGACTGAGAAACCTGTGACCTTTCTAACACTAACCCTAGCTAAAGTTGGTTAACCCTAATTTCAGGTTGTTAGAAAGTATGAAATGTGCTGTTGCATCAAGCAAAAGTGTGAGTTCTTGTTAAAATGGGGCCCAGAACTAACATGAAAACAGGTTTTGATGGCTGAGAAAGCTAGAACCTTTCTAACCATAACCCTACCTAGAATTGGCTAACCCTAATTTGGAAACTGAGGGTGATAGACCAGACCATTGCAATGTATGAAATATGCTATTAAATCAAACTAAACTGTGGATCCCATCCTACGGAGGCCCAGAACTATCATAAAAAAATTCCTGCCTGGAAATGCCTTACTTTTTGAAACCCTGACCCTAATTTGGGGCCTTAGGGTGCTGTAACAGGCTATTGTATACCACTAAAACATACTAAACTGTGGTTTCCTATCCTACTGGGGAGCAGAACTATTATAAAAACACATTTTGATGCCTG
>JAODLD010000040.1:17951143-17998305 GCA_026781065.1 Mormyrops boulengeri | reverse complement strand
AAGTTGGACGGTATAGTGTGTGCGACCAATTTAATGAGCCACAAATGAGAAGTAGTGCAGTATAAAACTACAACTTTTCCTTCTGTTGATAAAGGGCGCAGCCATCTTGGATTCTGAACTCGGGATCCCTGTGTTGCTGTTTCTCGGATCTCCGAGAAACGGGAGCGTGCATGTCGTCACTTCCGGCTTCAAAACTTGGAATCTGAGGGCAAATGGAACGCACCAAAACTGCCCGAAATGCGTTGACAGAGACATTTCAGGTTTTGAGTCATTCTGCGCTGCAGATGGGTTAATTGCGTTAAAAAATTTTAATCAGATTAATCATGATAATGGATTAATCCGCGTTAACCCGTTAATTTTGACAGCCCTAGTTTTAATAAATTGAAATGTTAATGAGAGTTTCAGATTTGTGTGTTGGGGGAAGGGGTTAATTGTATTAAATGACTAACTTGAAAATAATTGCTTATCAATAAATTTATCATCAAATCAATCAAAAAATTAGTTGTTAGATTATTCTAATAATCGAAAAAATAATCGCTAGATTAATCGTTTAAAGATTAATCGTTTGGGACAGCACTACTACATTGTGGTTTCCCATTAAAGTCGGGCTCAGAGCTATCACAAAAATGGGTTTTGGTGGCTGAGAAAGGCATAACCTTTCTAACCCTAACCCTAGCTTCAGTTAGCTAATCCTAATTTGGGGACATAGGGCTACACAATAGGCCATTGGAAAGTATGAAATATGCTATTAGAAACCAGCACCTGTATGTCACGATCCCCATCTGGATGCCAGGATAGCGCTGTATTAACTGTCAGTCTCCTGGAGCTCATTTCAGTATCTCTGTCAATCAACCAGCAAAGCTCTTTATTTACATTCAGAGAAATTAAATGAGTAAAAATGCAAATAACCTAACACAAATACAGATCACAAGACATTATTTTGGATTTACATGCATGAAAGTCAAAATTCCCCACAGAATCATCTTTATATTTAAAGCTTCACCAGACATCAAATAACACATCAGAGCATCCAAATTCTCAGGTTTAATTCGCAACCCTCCGACCACACCATCCTTCATAACCTTTCATAGAAAATTAAAGAGGTCAATTTGTAATGCTGTCAAGTTTAATGCTAACAGAAGTCAAACTGACCTGCAACATAACAGGTTGATTATGTGCCCCAACAAAACAATTTCTTCTCGTTTTGGGGTAATGCTAAACAGAACATGGTATCATTCAAATAGAGTCACATGCAAAGAATCACTCTGAATTGTATAAGTTTTATTGATTTTGTACTAAGGGCTGTGACTTAGTTAATATAATGCCTAAGTAAATGCCTAAGTTGTTTAGAATGATAGCAAAGTAAACTACACGTGAAATACCTGACCCTGGGGGTGGGGGGGTATTGGAGTCTGACAAGAGCCTGAGTGATGTAGACTAGGTGATTCCAAGTCCTGGTGGACCACTCTGAGGCCAGTATTCCACCAGCAATGGAATGCTGTGAGTATTGTATTATGTTGAAGATTACTGTGGAAGTCTAAGAGAAACTCATCATCAGCTGTGGATTGTTTTCAATGGGTTTCATCAAAATGCACATGGCATATTGAGGTTGTATGATGACTGTACATTTTTAGCCAGTGATGATGGTTGGATGAACTGAACTGTCAGTCTGTCACTCTAGCTTCACACTCCCTTGTGGAGTTGGAGTGCTGATGTTCAGGGACTCCCCATGCCTTCGTTCCCACTTGCCTCTCCATCCTACTTATGCTGCCATAGCCATATCTGCTGGAGCTTACATACTGCACTCAGCTGACTGTTTGCACTGCCTCTAGTCTCCCCTCCTTTGGCTAATGCATTTTTTATTTCCCCAACCCTTCCTGGGGTGTGCTGCTTGAAGACCCAAAAATTCAAGATATTCTGCCTACCCTACAGCCTGCAACGCCTGTACTACCTGTGGCATCCTTCCGGCCTGCCCACCCTTCTGCCTGTGACATCTCTCCTGCCTGCCCTGCTGCTGTACCACTGTTCATCCTGCTGTCAGAAGCAGCACCAGCACCTGCGTGCCATCACCTGCCTTCCCGCATTGAAACTCAAATCTTAAAAATTGGACTGGATAAATTAAGATTTTACCATCTTGTTCATTTGACTTCCTCTGTCGGCCTCTGGAGGATGGGCTCCCCCTTTTAGTCTGGTTCCTCCAAAGTTTTCTTCCTCCTAGGGAGTTTTTCCTTGCCACTATCACCTCTGACGTGCTCACTGGGGATTTTAGGCAGGGATAATGTGAAACTCTTTAAGACAATGTAATGTTGTGAAAATGTGCTATACAAATAAAATTGAATTGAATTGAATTGAATTGAGTGAGATTTGTGTCACTCACTGCTGAAAACCAGAAAATATTCTGATGGTTTTCTTTGTGTTCTACTGCTGGACTCAGAGCATGAATACACACCATATTGTCTGTCATGATGGGGCACGATTGTTGATGATCCACTGCGATACACTGAACTCCAAAGAACTAGAAACAAAAGGGGCCAAAAGGGGTCCACATAGACAATACAAGAACTTAACAAAGGCTAAACTGTACACAAGGCAACGCGGACTCGGAACAGAGTATGTAGTCTAGAAGATTCAACATAAAGTACTTTCAGGTAAAACATGTAATAGCCAACAGAGGAACAGGGTATGGACAGGCACATATATAAACAGATATTAACATGTACAGATGTGAGCCATTACCAATTGCTCAAACACTAGGGACCAGGAGCTACAAGGAACAAAGTAGATACAAGGAATTTAGGACATAACTCCCAAACTGGGAACAGGCAGGGTAAACCAGGAACTAAGACACAAAGGCAAGCACCAAAACTGGAGAACATGAATACATGGAACATAATTAACATAGGGTTCACAAAAACTTGGGCCAACCAATATCCAAATGTGTACAAACTCACAAGGGATGCATGGTTCTCAGCCACACACTCAGCCCATTCAACCATCCAAGCAAGGGTAAACTGGAGCAAAACTGAAGTGAACACAAGAAGCTGAACGGATGACCAGCGACACCTGCTAGCCAAATGGACCCGCAGACATAGACACTGGGAGAATACAAAGACATAGACTGGACTAACCACACTAGGAGAGACCAGCAAGACATGCTGGTCAACAGGGGAGAAAAGGAACTTAGGGAAACAAAGGACAAAACAGGACCAGACAGGTATTGATCCTGACACTCTCCTTTCACTGGAATGGTAACTATAGAACTGTATATCGGAATAGAGCCTCAATCGCTGATACACTTGTAACGCACCTGTCCTCTTAATTATGTGGATCTGAAGAAAACAGTGTTTTGCTGGGTTGTGCTCAAATCAAAGGAGAGCAACAATTTAGTATATATTTCAATTTTTCAGGTTGTCACAAATTGTCACTTTGCGTACTCCCTTGATTAAAATGTCAGTTGTGAATATGGATGGGTAGGTCAGCATCTCATTGTATGGTGGACTGTTTCTTGCATAACGGTCTGTATAGTTTTCTGTTCCTGTAGGTCTCAGATACGTACTTTCTACAGAGAATATAATTCTTATTTAGTTCCCAGTAACAGCTGTGTGTGTTTTTTTTCTGTGGCTCCAATTTGTGTTTCAGTCTCACAACCAGGAAACAAATTGGCTTCCTCTCAGATTTGTCACTTAAAAATAACAAAGCCGGAACGCTACCCAAAAATCTCACCTCCAATTTTCTGTTTGGCATCCTGTTATAGTAGCTTGTTAAAAGGCATCACTGCACCTACACTCTCCCATCTCATGCAAGCTCAGCAATGCTGGTAGCTTCCCTGGAGACACCACGTTCTGCAAGGCTGATCTGTTTCACATCCCTGCGTCACAATTATCACTTGGCCGACAGGTGTAACATAGATGTAGCCTTTAGAATATATATTTTTTGCTCATATTTATTAATGCACATGTATGCATTGGAGTATTTTAAATCAAGCTATTTACATAGCCAGAGGACTTATCCTGGTTTTGTAGAACTTGAGAAGTTCAACATTTCACCAGACATTAAGTGATGTTAAGTACAGAAAGCAGCTTGTCTCAGATTCTATTCCATGAATCTCTGTAATTAATCACCCCCTTAAGTCGCCCTATCATTTCTCCATGGTAACCCCCGCAAATGCTGCACTGTCAGTACTGTGAGGTAGGGTGCGTAGTGGCAGCTGCAGTGACTCGCTGATCTCTCTTTGCCTGTGTCTTTAAATGGTGGATGTGAGGAGCAGAGCATGCTAATATGCTATATAAGAGGATGGAGGGCTTTGCTCGCTAACCCCATTCTATCTGTCTGCATTTATCGCATCGCACTGTGCGCCTCTTAAATTCACCCACAAAGTCAAATGAATTAATGATGAGAGCTTGGATCTGAACGAGCCCAGCGCTGAATTATTTAGGGGGCGAAAAGCAGATGTTGGCGTTGACACCCCTGGTTTTTTTGTTTCTATGGGGAGAGAGAGGTTGGAGTGGACGTGGAGGAGACGGCACCGTCCTGGGGGTCCACTTCTCAGAGAGCGCGACCTTGAAGAATCAAAGTACTGCGGATAAGCCCATTAAACAGAACCTCAAGGTGTCCAGCTCTGGATGTACTCCAGAGCTCTGTTGCTACCCCATATGTCACTTCCTGCATTGTAACACCCGTAGGTGATCCTGGTCAAAATAACAAGCCAACTAAACACAGCCAGCCGAGCATAACGCCATCCACACGAATTACGTACTGCACGATGTATCCATGCTTAGTTTAATGTGCTTTCCAGCGGCATTATTAAAAAAGGCAAAAAAAGCATATTTCATCCCAAATGCTTCCACCTCCCTGCACCCCAGATCCCTGGGGACAAAGGTATTTACCCTAACGATCTTTGAGCACACAAGAACCTTGAATAAATTTCCTAACCTTACAGGTTACTGACAGACAAAATTCCTTCAGGCGGAATTTTTTTTTCAACAGAGGCTATATTTACAATAGTTTTATTTCAGGATTATTTAAGACCCTTGTGTAGCCAGATTGCAAGATGCACTACTGCGGGGGATTTTTTCTGAAACCAAAACATAGCTCATCAATGCAATTTTTACTTTCTCGCCTTATCATTTCCTGCATGATGGACTTGAAGTCCAGGGCCTTAGCTTCATATCCTCACACCAAGCCAGCTCTGAGCCACTGAAACCTGCTAGAAAACCTCTGTCAGCCAGGCCTCGAAGGAGGAAGATGAGATGTGAACTAAGAAGGGTTAGGAGGCTGACCTTGCACACCATGGAAAAAGGCTCAGGGCAACGAGAGGAGCTTGAAAACAAACAGGTCGCTTTTTTAAACCATGACACTTTTACCAACCTGTTCCTACAAGCAGGTGGTACCATTTTAGAAATATCTGTACATGGGAGAGTTTGAGTGCAGCATGACTTTGCTCCAGAAGAGGAGGAAGAAAAGAAGCAAAGCTCATCTATACAGGGGCAACACCCTCAAGGGTGTGTGTGCAAGTGTGACTGAAAAAGGAGTTTTTATTACTTATTAATGAATGGGCCAGGTGACCAGGTCAATTAATCAATAAATTAGATCAATTTTATTTAATATTTTACTGCAAGTCTGCGATGGACTGCCATTCCATCCCAAGGGTATCTCTGCTGTGTGCCCTGTGTGACCCTGACCAGGCTAAGTGATTGGAAGATGGATGGAGAGATGGATGGATGGATGGATGGATGGATGGAGAGATGGATGGATGGTACTGAGAGTGACATCAGACAGGGAGTGACATTCATTCAGTTCACGTTCAGATAGCATGGTCTGACCCCGTTCCTGAGCCCCCAACTTCCCAAAACTATGACCTTAAACCCATCTGGTTTCTTATGTTTCCCATCAAAATGCCTTTTGCTTTTGTCAGACCTGTCTCAGTGTTCCTTCCCCGCATCCCTGCTTTGGAGA
This sequence comes from Mormyrops boulengeri, assembly GCA_026781065.1. Classification (NCBI taxonomy): domain Eukaryota; kingdom Metazoa; phylum Chordata; class Actinopteri; order Osteoglossiformes; family Mormyridae; genus Mormyrops; species Mormyrops boulengeri. Next base: position 17,992,350 of record JAODLD010000040.1, on the reverse strand, counting down.
TTAACCTGCTTCTCCTCAGTACCAGTCAGTCCACACCATCTGTATTGCTGGTTTAGATACTGTAGGTATACTTTATTTGTCCTGAGCAAAAAACACTGGAGTCATTCAGATCATGTAAAAAGTAGTAATATCTACTGTGTAACTGTCTGACACACAGGCTTAACAGATGGAGACTGCGATAAACTAAATGAATTTTCACCACAGCCATGGATTTTTAAAGTAAAACACGGTCAAATTAAATTCAAATAAGAACGCAGCCTGCATCAAATCTATTCCAGCTGTCACTAGATCAATATTAAGATCATGAAAAACTCATTTTAAATTAAAGTCATGACCTTTGTTACGGATCAATATGAACCTGGGATTAATTCTAATGTCAGTCATATTGGCGTTCTGAAAATAAATTCACACCTTAAGAAAACGCGTGGGATGACTAGTCAAATTTAGAAGATTACCCACAAGCCATAACTGCATGTAGGTAAAATGATGAATTAAAAAACTTAATTGTATAAAAAAATGTGTGCAGTGTTTGTTAACAAAGCTGCTTTTAGGCATCAAAAGCTTCAGTCAACACTAAGCTGAATGTTTAGTAAAATGCATTGATTAGACCTAAAAGCATATGATAACAGTATGTTTCAGGAACTTCAGCAGGTTCCTCTCCAGTGTTCTTCTGGACTTCCTATTTCTTCTTCATTCAGAGCAATCACATGACTATCAGCCATGCTGCCAAAAATAACATTTTCCATCCAATCAAACGTTCAGGTCCATCTCATTTGGCCAGAGCTCCTCCTGGCAAATTCCAGGTCTTCTCAGGTCCATTCCGGTTTTCTCATGGCTCATCTTCAGTCATATGCTTGCTTCCTCCCACTCAACCACATACAGTAACTGTGTTCTGAAAATTTGCCAAGGATAGACATGCCAACTTGGGGAAGCTCTTTGAAATTTAGGACATTTGCAGTTAGCCAAGTGTGTTCAGAGTTCTTAATGGAGATTTCACTGATTCTGATTATGGCATTGGGATACGCCCACCTTTAACATCTTTTCTGTATTTTGTCGGTGTCTCTTCTGGGTTCTCCTTTTGTAGCCCAAAACATGTGGTTGTGAGAATTGGCATCGCTTGATTGCCCATATTGTGTGTGTGTGTTTCCTGTGATAGACCAGCAGCCTGCCCAGGGCATTCTCTTCTCCTGTGCCCCGAATTCTCTGGGAAAGGCTCCAGGCCCTCTGTGAACCTCTACTGGATAAGACTCCACTGGCAGAAAAACAGCATTTTTATATCAATAAATAATTCATGTGAAATATACTTATATTCTGATTCCTGGTATCAAGCATGAAATCATTCTAACTGTTCAAACTGAGCATTGAATTTCAGCAGAAATCTGAAAAAAGCTGGAATCTTAGGTGAGGGGGAAAAAGCCCTGTTCCTCTTGTGCAATCTTTTTCTCAATATGTAATTCCAGCTGAACCTTGAAATTAGCTCTAGGAAACATCAATAAGAGGTTAAGATTAAACCCAGAAACCATGTTTGCATGGATGTTCAAAGCTGGTACAAGCCAATCACTCAGCATGTAACTCCTTGGAATAACTTTGAACTACTAATCAAACTTTATGCTTGAAAATATAATGAAATGTTACATTATTAATCATTCTGTTAAACTCACATCTTAATATCTATGGCTGCTTGGAGGTCAGAATGCATTTCTTTGTTTGTTTATTTTAAACATATATGCTCATACATATCAGGATATGGAGCGGCTAACAAAAACTATAACTATAATTGAAATGGGCAGCATTCAGTGACCACCTGGCATGACTGTGATCTCCAGGGAGAAACTTCATTTGGGAAGAAGGTGCTGAACAAGGCCAACATTGGCAAAACACTTTTTTTACTGAAATGTACATTTTCAGATAGGAGCGTAGCTAGGAATTCTGCCACCCCCGACAAAATGTCATGCTGGGAGGGGGGAGGGCTGAATCTGCCAGGGTATCCATAGCCCTCAGGCACCCCTGGTTTCAGAAATACAGATTACTATAATATAGATTATTATAGTACTGAAAAAGTTAAACATTTTTAAACAGTTAATATAGTCCGGTGGTCAGGAGAATGATAAATAGTGATGTTATAAAGCCTGAAAAGGGGTGTCCAGTCCTCATAGGAGGGAAGACACATGGAAACATATTCCAGTCTGGGAAATGTTACTGCACTGTCGGCCTTAGTTGGATTGCACCACTAAAGTGTTTTTTTTTCATTAGTTTTCCAAGAAACACTTATCCAATGTAGGGATTAGGCAGGACTGGTTCCCACCTGATGATGCAGGGGACACCTTGGACATTTAAATCAAAATCACAAGACATCTACATAGGTCCGTGATGTTCTAATCCAATGAAAGCAGTCTACATTCTAACATAAGATACACACATACACAATGCTGCAAGATTTCTTGTAATTACAAACTAAAAAGTCACTGAATCTTAAACAGCCAAGGCCCAGCTGAAGCCCGGAATTTGGAGGGGATTATGCACTCCTAGTCTCCTTCAGTGTCAAATGATGACAGGATAGTCAGGAAGGTTTTCATTTCCCGTGTAAAAACTCTATAGCTTGGGGGTAGCTGCCTTACACGTGTAAGAATCACTGCTGATGAAGCCTTTACTGGAGCCCAGGATGAAGCAGAGAGGCATGATGTTAAGAGATCGGCTTTGACGTCTAACACCGTCATTTTTGTTAACACCACAGTAGTGCCTGGTTATTGAAGACAAAACAGTGAGGTCAACATGGCCAACACTGGCAAGAAGCTAAATTAAGTAGCCAAGTCTCTAACTTCCTGATGTAAAGGCCACACTTACAGTGGTGTTTGTGCAGTTTATGTTTCGCAACACGTGACAGGGCAGTGACCCCCCCAGGCTGCGGATTCCTCTATCGAGGGCTCAGAACTCCGTCAGTGCACGGCTTCCGTTAATAGTCAAGGAGTCCGTGTGAAGAATGCTAAATGCATGTGGCGATCACCTCTGGGGAGCCTTCCAGGGAGCATGAAGACAGCATCACCCCCACAAACGGGGAGCACAACGAGCTGAGAAATGTTACTCCTCATCCTTTCTGTATTACAGACTCTCTGGAGGATGGTAGCCACCAGTAATTCCCAGGCCAACTAAGCTGGAAACAGGCTAACCCCCACTGAGTGCCTGTGTAATTCACATCCAGGACCCTAGTCAATTTCAGCAGGAGCTTCATTATAACCCCCCCAGTCTTTTTACGCTTTTTGACTGGGATCAGGTCTCCACGCTGCATATAACTCGCACCTCCAAATAACTGCTAAGGCTATATTGCAGTGCACTTGTTGTGTTCCAATCTAGATCTGTTCCGTACAGATACAATTAGCATCTGTGTCCATCTCGGGAAAGCTGAAGAGAATGTAAGTTTATTCAAATGAATAAAAAGCTGTTTTTAGCAAACGCTTCCATCAGATATCTTTATCTTTTTATGCAAAAATCACTCTCCATGCATATGAAAAGCATCTGTGGCCATGGTGTGAAATATATGAGAATGCTAACAGATACATGTTTCCAACACGTCGGCTCTATAAGTGCCATAGAGATTTCACAGGCACGATGGTGATATACTGTCTGTGACACATAAATGGATATCAAAATAAAAAACAGCTTCTCTACATGCATGATTTTGGTATTTGAATGCATGTGATGGTTTGCAGTATGGCCAGGAAAACATCACACAAAGAAGGACAAACCAAATTTCACGCTAACGAATGTGCAGAATAGATCTTGCAAAGACAGTTGGCGATAAATATGAATATTCTCAGGTACTTGAGAAAATTGCTTATGCAGAGCCCATTTGAAGTGCTGATTAACCTTTAACTAGCAGAAATCCACATGTGATCCTTGAATGAGGGAGATTATTAGCTTTAATTAACAGGCGGGCACATTTAAGATGTTGAGATTAAAATGTATCAGAAGAGCCTTCAGTCTAAAGGCTTATTCACTGTGAAGGTCATTCTCAGTGCACAAATTGAAAGTAGTGTTGAACCACTTGGAAATATCCTTTTTTCATAATATGAAAAAAGAGCCACTGGGTTTCTGCTGCTGTTGAGTTCCTGCTTATTCTAGATGATAATGAACTACATCAGCCAAAACACCATGCATTTAATTCTGGAATAATCACAACTAACAGGAAAAACAGGAAAAAGTTACAACTCAGGCACCCAGATTCAGAGAGGCAAAACTGATTTATATATATAAATATATATATAAATAAAACCAATTACTCCTCTCCACAGTAATAGATGTAGAGTGATGGTCTGAGTGAGACAATGGGAAATAAACATTTTAATTTATTTTGTATCTTGCATTTTGTTAAGAAACAGTACATTTCAGCTGCACAGTCTGAATGCTCTCCTAATGAAGACCAGTTTTATCACTTTGGCTAAATGTGAATATGGATTCTCTGTCAGCAAATCAACAATTGGGAGCCTTGTTCTCTATTTAGGGTTCGCCAAACCACAACAAACCACAACATCCAGAGGAAAATTGAATCTTGAGATAAACTTCAGAGGTTCCTTTTCTTGCAAATCTTGACCAACCATTGGCCAGATGTGCAAATGAAGCTGGGTGAATCACACAAACAGCCCTGTTCCACTGAGATGCTAAAGCATTGCTGGGCTCTGACAGACAGGACACTCCGTCTGCAGCACCAGAGGCTCCTCTGGGAGAGGTCGGGCATGGCAATTTCAAAACAGCTGCAGAGAAAATCACCTTCACAGTAATAGCCTTGGCGACAAACCAAAGGTTTATGGCCTTTTAGTAAGACCCCGTGGATTTGAAGCATACAGAACAGCAAGAATGTGATAAAAATATCAATGCTATTGTATGTGTGTTAATGTGACTTCACAGTTATTATTGATGTGCACATTAAAAGATGTGAAATTGCCGAACAGCTTTATTAAACCTGTTTAAGGACACAAAAAAGCTTATCAATGTCACTGATGGTAGCGCAGAACTCCTGCACGAAATATGTTGTTCTCCATTCCCCCCCCAGGAAGATACCGTTTGCCTCTCCTGTATCACTTAGATCGAGGAGGGACTTTGCTGATGTCTGCATTCAGTGAGTTATTTACCCATTTTGGCTAATATGTAATAAATTTGGTAAATTGTCAACATACTTTTGCAGTGAGAAATAATGCATGATAATGAACCATTTTGCATTGAGGTCTGACTATTATTTAATAACAATTTATTCAACTCTAGAAAATCCATTTAATATTTTTTTGCTTATCAGTAGTGGGAATATTGCTTTATTACAACTTATTTAAATGTTACTTTCATCCATTTTGATGAAAATGCCCTATGAATGACTGCTATATAAGATTATTACAATGGTCATAAAACAGTACAATGAAACAAAATGCATAGAAGCACACACATATAGCACTGAAAAGTATAACATATACCCGTAAAACTTTGCAATATGCATTATTCTGTATTACATTTTCTCTCAGTGGGCCTTAAGATTTTTGTTCTGTATTTTTTGGAATAACATTAATAGTTTGTTATTATGTTTGGCTTTACATGCTGGAGCATAAAAAGATAAAGGTAGAGATTGTATACTATACTAATGTAATAAAAATACTTTAGTTACTTCAGGATCTTATGACACCTTACACCAATGGGTTAGATTCTGATGTGAGGAGGGACTTCACAATCCAAGAAGAAGAACGTCGGAATCTACAGTCACACAACCTACACCCACAGCTCCAAAGATGAGAGTCCATCAACAATCACACAAGCTACACCCACAGCTCCAAAGATGAGAGTCTATCAACAATCACACAAGCTGCACCCACAGCTCCAGAGATGAAAATCCATCTACAATCACATAAACGACATGCTGAGTTCCAAAGATGAGAGTCAATCAACAATCACACAAGCTACACACACAGCTCCAAAGATGAGAATAAATCTACAATCACACAAACTACATCCATACTTCCATTGAGCAAAAATTGCTTCATTTAGTAGAATTATGAAGCAAGGATTCCATCCATCCATCCATCTACGAGCTACTTACAGTACATGGTAGAGGGTTGTGGGGTATTGTGCCAAAATGTACTTATATTAGATAACCTTCAGTACATTGCCTAGGTCTGTGCATCAAAATGAGAAGTCTTCATTACTACTCTGACACACTGAACTGTTAATTCAGCTGAATGCTAAAGAATATTCTAGAACACTGATTGAATGAATGAATCAACTGAATAAAGTGTCAAACGTTATGTGTTTACATTGCCATTGCTATAGCAACACCATATTTGCCTCCCATGCAAGTAATGTAATGTACAGATGAGACACACAAAAGCCAGACATCATTTGTATTTTAACTTTTGTATTATTAACTTCATTTTTTATTTAAAAAATATATTACAACACACCACTTAATAACTACGTGGATAAAGAGATGTGACCCAGATTTGAAATCTGTCAGGTTCCAGCAAATAAGCATAAAAGGAAAGCAGAGGTCCAAAGTTAGACTTTACATTCATGGTTTAGTGGAAACAGCTCCTGGCCAATAGTCTTAAGTTTAGTTCCCAACCAGGAAATATTGAAAAGTTACATGCTGTGTTAAGTGCAGTATGGTTAAAGCTCATTAAAAGATCTCAGCACCATGGGAAACAGTGCCTACCTGCTGATTTCTGCCATCTCCAAGGTACAGTCAGCCCAGAACACTGAAGGAAAATCCAGAGAATGGCAAGAAAGCCCCAAAGTGAGCTCTTGGCACTGTGAAGAACTCATACATGAGGAGCGAGTTGGTCTCTGGGTGGAGACAAGCACTGGAGCTCCATCTTTATGTCAAAGGATTCAGAGCAAACGTTACAAGAGGAGGACACTCCCAGCAGATAAAGCAGCCTTCTTTCACTGGCCTCCAGTCATCATACACTTTTTAAATCCTGAAATATTCATGTCATTTACATCCATGCGACCCGGAGTGGGATAAGCGATTACAAGTTGGATGGATGGATGAATGAAATTTCATTCGTATGTAATAAACCCCAAGCTGCTGCATGGCTTTGCTTAGACTCCAAACTAACATGTTCTGCTGAAAAGTCAGCAGCATTTTTCTGATATTTCAGTCTCCCTGCACTCTTTGCAGCTGCATTTAATCCCAAACTCCCGCATTTACACCCTTCATTTTCCAGGTGATTGGCTCGAGGGAGTGATTTTCTGTGCTCGCCATGTTGTTAAATCGGCTTTTTCTGTCTCTTTATTCCTGCTGAAAAAAACTGCAGTAAATTGCTTTTCAGCAGTTCACCTGTGAAAATGTAGTATATTACTTTTTTTCTTAAACTGACTAATATTTTATTTGCATATCACAGTTCATGTATTGATTTTGAATTTTCGCAGTGTATGTAAACAGTGTAATTCGACAAGGTGTGTAACGTGGTATTTTGGAATGTTTACCACGTGTGATGAATATCATTGCACTTTGTCGTGCACAGGAATAGCAGATAATCCCCTGCAAAAAGGCTGGGGGATGCAGATGAGGTCCTGCCGCATCTCAGTTATCGACACACTGCCACCACATCCCCATGAGAGCATCCGTCATCGACTCGTTTCCAAGAAGGTTAGTGGCATGGAGAAGAGGACTGGGAAAGCCATCAAATCACCAATCCTCACATGCTGTCACTTTTGGAAACAATATTCACAATCTGTGGTTATAGTAGAATGAGGATTTGTAGACATGTGTAACTGCACCTATGAATGGCATGCATAAATAGTACAGGGTAAATGCCATATATGACCAAAAATGATAACACTTTATTAACTCAGTTAGTACTAAAGTACAAATTATGAACAAATGATAAAGACTTGAGAAAAGATGTCACAATTCCTTAATGATTAATAAACATGAGATTCACTATTTCAGTTGTGTTACTCATTACTTGTTCCTTCAGTAGTTCACAAAGGTTTACAGAATTAACAGATATAGTAACAAATACAGTAACTGCTTGAGATAAAATTGATCAATTCAGTAATGATGAATTAACATGAAATCAGTATGCAACTAAGACTTAGTTTGTGGTTAATTAATACATAGAAATACAAGTAATAGTATAATACTATATTATTTGTGTCCCGTTAAGTGCTACCCAAAAAATAAGTATAATTTATTTTTAGTGTATTCATAATTTTGCCAATGTTTTTATTTCAAATAATACATTTTTCTACAGGTGCACGTTTAGCTACTTCAGGACTGAGGGTTCCACATCATAGCCCATTCCTACTCTTCGGCTAATAGCTTTACAAACAAAATTAAGCTCAAAGCTCATCAGAGTCATATGGTGAGTAAATGAGATGGAAGACTATCCATCGGAAGGGTTAGTCAAGAGGGTGAGTGATGCTGGTTTATTCCACCTGGCCCCTTGTTTTCATGTGTCATTTATATGTGTGTCCCCCTGCCACAATTATACCAGGCTTGAGCAAGTGTAATTCTGTTTGTAGGCTTTGTTGACCATGTCAGCAATCTATTCAGTATAATCCCTCCCAAAAATGATTTCCAGAAACTGGACAGTGACCTGCCCTTCTCACTGCTGGGTGAAATTTAGCAACGACTTCACATCTACTGGACAATCCGGTGGGGGGTTGGGGGGGGCGCATTCATCAAAACGTGATCTGGCAGGTTCTGCTGCACTTATTCTACTGGGGGACTAAGTAAATTAGCAAAGCTAAATTGAGTAAATTGACTGTTTGTTTTGAGGGGGATTCTGGGCTGGTCAAATTGGAAGAAGTCATCAGATCATCCCATATTAGCACTGGGCTGTGACTAGCATGTATCACTGGGGAACAATGCCATAATGTGATCGTTTAAAAAAATGCTTTTATGTGATAATAAAAAAAAATAATCTAGAGAAGATAATGAGGAGAAAATAAGGTAGAAAACTAAGGTAGAACTCATATAGAATTTATTTAGCCTGCTAAATAAAGACAACCAGAGAACATGCAATAACATTTTTTCTGCAGGCTTTTGGAAAGAGAAAAAGAGAGAGAGAGGGAGACAGAGAGAGAGAGATAATCTTGCATATGGATGGAAAGCAGGATGATGCCACGGGGAGACCTGGCACCAAAGGTCAGGTTCAGTAGAAATTTCTTACTATTCTTGCATAGACAGGGAGAATAGAGGACCTGGGCTGACCAGAATGGGGAGGGGTGCTTCAGGGCTGAACAGGGAATCAAACCAACGAGATTGCAAGTTTTGGGACTGGTGACAACCCTGAAGTGTAAACAAAGCAGAACACAGCGATGCATGCAAATTACTTAGAAAAGTAAACACAGATAAGCCCGGTCATGTGACTCTTCTGGTAGCGAAGACCGCACCTCCTTCCTCCACTCTCAGACAGGGATGTGAGAAGCACCATTCTGCAGCCTGGCAGTCTGAACAGCTTGGCAATACTCTTGAGATCAATTAGTGGCCTCAGTGTTCTGCCTCCTTTTGGATCTGAATTCCTATTTTAGTATTTTTTTTCTCCTTCAAGCTCAGTAGTTACTATATTTGGCAGATTCTGCCAAAGGTAGACCAGAATGGGTACATCTAGGTAGTCCCATGTAGGAACCACTTTTGCCTCTAGCTACAAAGGTAAATGAGTTGTGTGCGCAAAGAAGCCATTCTGCGCACACGTCGTACTGAGCTGTTATTTTTGCACTTCAGACTTTACACTTAGCTTTATTGAGTCTGACCATTCTCCTCTGACCTCTGTAATTAACAATGTGTCTTTGGCCACTGGCCCTGACTGGATGGCTCTTGTTCATCATTCTCTTTACACTCTATAAACTGTACTGCGCGGAATTCCCAGGAGGGTGGCTTTTTCTGAGATGCTGGAACAACAGCGTCTGGCACCGACAATCACATCATGTTCAAAATCGCTTAGAGTACGCATCTTAAGCTGAATGGTAAGTAAACCTCTTGACCCTGCAGGTTGTATTTATTTACTTGCAGTCACATGATCATCTTAATGCCTTTGTAGAAGTGACATAAATTCACAAAGCCACTAAGTGAGTTGAACATTATAGCAAATAACAGAGAAATGAAGAAATGCAGAGAGGTCCGTTTTAGAACAGATAGCTGTGGGAGAAAGAGAGGCAGGACCTACGTGGGTTTGTCCATCTCCTCGCACAAGTGATTTCTCAGAGACCTTCTGGAAACCATACATTACAATTAATTCTACAGGAGACAGTAGGATCAGCCAGTCCCTGGAGCAATTGGGATTAAAGGCCTTTCTAAAAGGTCCAATGGTGGGATCACGGTGCCAACCCTGGGATTTAAACCGGCAACCTTATGAGTCCCAAACTACAGAGATACACACACACACACCCCCCCCCCCCACCAACAAATCAATATTTTTTGTTTAATACTTTTTTGGTCAGTGCATAATTCCATATATGTTATTTAATAGTTTTTATGTCTTTATAATTATTCTAAAATGTAAAGAATAGTACAAATAAACATTTCTGTGGGTAGTTGTGTCCAAATTTTTGATTTCTACTGTAGCTTGGGGGGGCTAACCTTATCCCTGAAAGCCCAGACCACATGGCAAGAGTACTCCCTTAATGGAAAATACGAAGATATGTAAATAATCAAAGTAGACCTTCAAACCTCTGGAAAAAAATATTCTATTCTATTCTATTCTATTCTATTCTAGGGTAACAGCCGAGGGCATCTTTGATCTATTTGGTCCAAGCACTCAGAATTAGCTTTGCTCAGAAGAATCACAGAACTTTATCTGTGAAACAAAAATTTGTCATGCCGTCAGATAACAGAAGAAAATATTTCCAGTTGGGTTCCAAAACACTGTCAATTTCTCTGTTAAATGATTTGGACTGATTCCAAGAATTCACAAATGACATAACACTATACAGGACACCCACTGACCTCTCCAAAACATACAACAGGATCCAGGACATTTCAACTGGCATGATAAATCTCAGTGTGAGTGAATGAGTAGGGCATATTGTGAAATGGAAGGCTATGTCATTCTCATGTCAAAGCAATGGGTTGCTATGGGAACTGACACATTTTACTGATGGGGGTGCAAGTGGGAGAAGGAGGTCAGATGCCACTAACACAAGTCAGGTGACATGGAAAAAATCTGAAATATGTTTCATACATAACAAACATATGGCGCTTGAATTCTTAGCTGGATCAATCATGGCCAGGAAAACTCTAATATTGATCAGTTATTTGCACTACTTATTGTGTATGGTGGTGTAACTGTTGATGTTTGGGAAGTGGTCAAGAAGGTTTATTAGGCAACACTCTCAGATTAAAAGGTAGGGTGATTTTTACTTGGCTGCTGATGTAGTTATCTAGGAAAGGAACTAAAATTTAGTGATGCTTTTTATGCTTGGAGAGATCATGGCAGTTATCGCTGGGTTGGTAGATGGAACATTACAGAGTGATTGCTGAGGAATTTGAACTATTGTTGGTGGGGTCAGACCTAAGGGTCAGTGTCATGAATGCCATTCAGATGTTCCTCACTGTACCTTCTATATTCAACCCCATCACAGAATTTGCAGCACCTAGGGGTCAAAGATCTTCAAACCAGCCTATTTATATTTTCTTATTTATGTGACAAATATTTGCTTTGAGCAAAAGTTCATCCTCTGAATTCAGAATTCATAAGGTCATACATAAATACTGATAGATTCGCTATGTTCAGGCACAAGCGGAATGACATACAGCCACGGTTCATTGTGGAAACAATTGGCGCAGGTGAAGTAACATCAGGGCTTAGAGACATTCCTGTGTTGTGGTAGATGAGATACCGATAATCAGAAATCAAGACTGAGTCTAACGGGGGGGGGGGGTCTGAGACGAGTCCAACGGGTGTCATGCAGAAGTCTTACCCTTGGTCCGTAACCTTAGACCTCACTCAGAAATGAGGATGCAGCCAGTCAGCAAGATATTCTCAAGCACTCCCCCTTCAACACAGTGGAGGGGCTCCTCACTGAGCTGAGGGCTATTACCTCCGTCAGCTCCACAGGCACACGCATCATCATCTGGAACCTGCACAGGTGACCCATACATTTGTGGAGACCTCAGCCTTTACATGTGTGTGTGCTCTATGGGTCTTAAGTATATTTTGGTCCCTCTAGAGTGGCGAATGGAGAGATAGAGTTCAATCTCAGCACTGAAAGGCATGACATATTCATTGCCTCATTTAATAATTATTAATTTTACTGTAGCATGACTATATCCTACTGAACTCATTTAAAATTGGTTCTGGAACCAAAGAATATGCATACAACAATTCAAAGTAGCTAAACATAAAGTACACACACCTTATGTAACACTATATATGTCTATTATGACTTGGACTCTCCACACTATAACAATGATATTTAAGAATTTCATGCCATGATAGGGTCTCATTATGATGCGGGTCACATGATTTCTACGAGTAGCTAGCTAGTATTTACCACCAGCCAGCTCAGCATCATTCATGTTTTTATTATTATGCTGCAATAATTTCATCTAAGTTTCCTAATCTTTAATGTGTTTAGTCAGAAGGTGGTGTGTGACTCAGCGGGTTAGACTCCGGTGTCTGAAGAATTTCTGGTTTGATTCCGCTCCCAGCAGATCAATCACACCACCGTAAGGTCCCTGAGGGGTCCCCCTCGGAGAATTGCTGTACATAGTCAGTCGCTAAACAGACTTTTAATGCACTTAAGAAAACTCAAAGATGTGAATTTTGCACATACGCAATAACTCCCCGTCACATTTAAATGCGCTATGTTTTTGGCATGTTAAAAGTCTTTTCAACTGATAGAGGCTTGGGTGGTATTAAATATACAGCGATGGTATTTTGCGTAAATTATTTTTTGGAAATTTATCAGTGAAATTTATCGTGGGGGACCCAGTAGTCAGCAAATTTGATTTCCAAGATTTCAATATAGCATTTCTTCTACAAATACCATAAAAATACAGCATGCCAAAGTATAATGTCTGGACTGTACAACAGTATGAAAAATTAGATACCACCCAAGCTTAAACTGACCAGTGTCTGCAATGTGTAAAAATAAGAATTTCAGACACATGGATTAATATAGTACAATAATTAATAGTATTATTAGAAGTAGTCTAACTAGCTGGACAGCTCTCACTATATTACAATGTAAAACAAATTTTTGGCTGGATACTTGGCAAGTCATTGCCTCTTGACAAACTGAGTTTGCTAACCTTAGCATAGGAACCTGTCTTAATGTTTCCTTTCCAAATGTCGATAGAAATTGGAATTGGCACCAGCCACCTCAGTTATCAATGCTTTGCAATATTCGCATTCCATAGTATGCTTCTTTTTACTAGATGTCTTGCACAGAAAATCCTTATGGTTTATGTACACAAACAGGATAATTGTTGACTTAGTAGACATGATGATGGGTATGAGTGGGTGTGTGCACAGTGTTTGGAAAACAATTAACCTAATGTAAGAAATATGCATCTAGCATCTAGATAACAATGCATTGCTGAATAAGGCTCTACACATATGCAGTGGACTCAGGAAGACTGTTCGAGTCACGAGTGTTCGAGCTTGAGTCAAGACCGGTAAAAATTCACCCAAGTTCATGACAAGACCGAGTTCATTCATCCAAGATCAATAACCACCTATTCAGTACAGGGTTAGCCTGGAACCTGTCCCAGGAAGCACTGGGATCTGTCACATGGAACATGGTCACTTGTGCAATGATGCACTACAAAACCTGTGTACATATGGGATAAACATGCAAACTCCAGAAACACACACACAAACAAATCAGGGGTGGAAATCAAACCCATGGAAATGTCTAAATTCCATATTCAAAATAAATACTTCTTCCATTTAGGTTGCAACTATCTAGCTGTAATTTGACTGCTGTCTCTCTCACATGACCATTGGAGACTTCTGTAATTAATCAGCATGATTCCCACATTTTCACGCTGAAAGAAATCAATGCACCGCTGGATAAAACGTCTACTGTGTGTCAGCATCTGGCAACAGCAGATGTTCGTACACCGTGATGTTGGCACTTTGCTCATGTGGAACAAGTTTAAATGTTGCTTCATTATTTTGCTCACATGCTCAAAATTTCACCTCCTTAAAAGGTGTGTGTGTTTTCTTCAGGGATTCTCCCACAATTCCCTGCTATGATGTAAATGCAGCTCATTATCCCTCCCCCGCTGTGTATACTATTCTCCAGTCCCTGGGCACCCAGAATGCCGTTCTCACACCTTGGCCCTGTAGTAAACTCATTCTGTAGATAACACCAATGCAGCTAATGTTGTTTCAGTCCTGTACATTGTTATCTGTTCTTATTTCTTACCACAATGTATCACAGTGGCAGTGTAGCTCTAGATAAGAGCATTAGCTAAATTAATAAAATGAAAATTACAAGACAGATGTGCCACAAAGCAAATAATTATTTCACTTGCATATGATCACACTATATATGACGCAAATCTCAATCTGTTTTCTTCTCTGCTGTGAGGCAGGAAGAGTTTAATCAAAAGGGGGGTTTTATAAATTGCCATTTGTTATACGATATATTTTTATTGAGAACCACAAATAAAAATGTGTCAAATGTAAAGCGACTCTGAAGCTCAGTGGTTCTTGGTTCCTGTCTCAGCCATATGTCAGCGTGTAGTGTCCTTCCATGCAGTCTAAAGGGGTTCAGGGTCTTTAGACTCCCGGAGTGGGGGCCTTCATTAAGCTTGCGCCCCTGTGCTTTCCAGGACAGGATCCAGGTTCATCAACTGGATCCCCGAACTGGAAAGCCAGTTAAGGATAATGTGTGATTTATGACTATTTTCACTAAGAGGTTTTAGTAATTAATAGAGGGATCTATAAATGCAATAGCAATTATTTATACTCCCTCTTCGATTCCATTTAAGTGTCGCTAAAACATAATTACAATTTTTTTACAATGTCTCCGTATAGAAATATATACAGAGATAGTAGTTAGTCTGTGGCTATTGTGTTTCCCGCAGAAGCGGATATCTAGACGAAGCTGCTTAAGATCATTGTGTGAAGTGAGACTGTTTGGAAAAAAACTGCTCTGGCTACCGGCAAATCCCTCATTTTTCAATCCATCTAAGGCAGAAGTGATTTTCTGTATGTATTGTCTGTTATCAGAATGAGTGGATTTGATGAATGGACATAGTACATTTCAGACGGCGTTAGATTTTGTCCAGAGCCTCACTTTTGAATGTGTAGCCTGTTTGCACAGATCTGCCTGCTCTAGATTCCCAAAGGTCTCTCCTGTTTCAGACACATGAAATAACTGGTTCTCCTCGCTTGAACTTCTTTGGCTACGCAGTTAAGCTCCCAGAGATCAGAAAGTGTCAGAAGACAGAGAGAGAGACGGTGCCTCACAGTGTGTGTCACCCAGTGACACGGCTTTCAATTAGACCAGCTTAGCAAAGACGGCACTGTCAAATGTGTTACATGAAAGATCACGGAATGGGGACTTTCACAAAGAGTGACAATTCTGACATTATGCCAGATGAGCTGTAATCCAAGCACTTATCTGAACAATGCTTTCCTAATGCATTCTTTATTAATGCAAACGTATACCACTTTCTTTTAAAAAAAAATCTTAATCTTAGTAAGGCAGTTCAACACTTAGTTATGCAATTACAAAAGACATAATACTGCTTAAGAGACTCTTACTAATCAGAAAGAAACATTAATAATCCAACACCCACATCCTTAATTAAAAGTTATTGTATGTTTAAGTCCATTAAGTTAAATTCATTAAAAGATTGATTATGGTAATGATGTCGATGATGGTTTATAATTATCATTATTATCCAGTAACACTAGCTGATGTATGAACCAATTTGTCAACCAGGCTACCCTTATCACTGTTATCATTCAGAGGTAGAAGTGGACTCAATTATAAACTTAAACAAATAATCTCCTCTCCTGCACAAAGGAAAAGAAAAACAAGTTAAACTGCAAATTGTGATGTCAGAGTATGCATCCTTCACCCAGTGAACGTAACTGAAAAGCAGAGAAGCACCATTACATGCTGTCATATGTGTGTCAAAACATGGATATTCTTGTCAGAGAACATGTGCTCTCCTCACTCTGCTAATTTAAAAGTCCCAGTTTTCAAACTATCAAAACTACACAGTGAAGTTTGACAAGTTGATTTACCTTGATTACTCAACTAAATAGAAACAGCTTCTTGCAAATAATGTATGTTGAGAGTTCACGGTGAATCAGGTGACGCACATCTCCCATCAACGACAAAGAGCACAGCAAGTTAGTTGGGTGTGCAGTGACCTAGCAGAAGAGCTGGTTCTCCCATGTGCATATAGTGCTGAAGTTAACAGAAGGCAGATGAAATGCTGGCAAGGTGAGGCATCATTGACACTGCCCGCTTAAGCAGTCCCGATTAACGGAGGAATGAGTGATTAAGGCACAAAGCACCACGATGGACGCCTCAACTCTAGTTGTAGGGATCTTCTCTCACTTAATGAATCATCTTTTCTGCTTTTTCTGTTTCAAACGATTTTTTGTGGCATTTCTCCAAAAAGTATTTTATAAATAAATTATGTACTTTGATGACTAAATTGTTTGTGTATGAAACATATTTAGAAATATAAGTGAAACTGCTAAGATGTATACATTTTGTTCTTATTGTTGTCTGCTTAGATTAAATACATTGCTGATGTAGTAAAATATTTATTGTGCAGCTTAAAGCTGTCAGATTAATGCATTATTCATGTAAATGTGCTGGTTGGTAGATTCTATAAATTCTATAAAATAACACATTTAAAGGTAATATCCTGATATTTTATGAAAGGTTGTTTAATGAAATTTAAAATGTTTATAAACCTAACCCCCCCCCACACAAGCAAACATGCACACCAGGAGAGTCACTAGAGACCTATGAAAAGGGGGTGCTAAGCCTTGTTAGGGGGGGTCTTATTTAAACTAGTTAGTGTACATTTATTTGGGGGGGGGGGTACAGACATTCTAGGGGGGCTAAAGCCCAATGAAACTCCTATTATTCAGTTTTTAGAACTAGTGCACAGTTGCACATCTTGTTTGGTTTTATTATGATCGTTGATTTTAGTTGCGATTAATATACATTGTATACATTGCATACATACCCGCAGATTATGGTGAACAAAAAAAAATTTTTTAAACTTTTTTGACATCATTCATAATGTTACATTTAACCCACGGCTCTGTTACAATTATCACTGACTATGGGGTAAATTGTAACATTTCACTCCATGTGTTTGAGGCTAACCTTTCATTGTCTGATTGTGATACAGAGAAAAAACCTGTGCCGTTTCATAGAAGACACACGCAAGCAGTTTGATTGCAATTCCATAAAACAGCTCCGAAGTACAGTCAAAAATGTAAAAAAACGTTATAACCATGCCCGGTCTCCCCTACTTACACAAACCTAGATGGCATGGCATACTACATACCTAGGCTATATGGTATAGCCTAAATAACTATAAGAACTGTATAGTAAATACATAAACCAGCACTGCATACTGTAGTTATTATCATTATTCAATATTATATACTGTACATACCTGTATGTGCCATACTTTTATACAACTGGGGAGTATTTCACAAAGGCAGCCTGAGCTACATTTAAGTAGACGAAAATATAGTCCATTTAGCCCAGGCTACCTTAAATCCAACAAGTTATCCGGCTAAGCAAGAAATCCTGCTTTGTGAAATACCCCCCTGGCCCCTCAGTAGGATTGTTTACACCAGCATCGCCAGAAACATGTGAGTAATGCCTTGCGCTATGACGTTAGGACAGCAACGACGTCGCTAGGTGATAGGAATTTTTCAGCTCCATTTTAACCTTATGGGACCACCGTCGTTGACTGAAATGCCCTTATGTGGCGCATGACTATATATCTAAAATTGGCTATCTGATAAACAGATGCTAAATGCTATTTTCTGGGACTAATGTAGGTCTTTCTTAAGTTTAAAGTTGCGTAAAGCAAACACTCTTAACGCGAGGGAAACCTGTCTCTGCAAAAGGGGCGCCTGACAGAAAAGGTTTGGGAACCATCATGTTAGGTAATGCTTAAGGTACCTAATGTTACATTCCCATTAATTCCCTTCTAAAGAGAGAACAATCCTCTATCCTCCCTTTAATCCCCTGTATCTTACACTAACTCATACTTCTGCAAAGTAAATAATGCTCATTTAGCCAAAAAAAAAGAAAGATTCCTTCTTATGACTAAAACTCAGCAAATAACCCCTGAACAACCTGTGTACTCCCACTGAGTGCATAAAAGCATCGTCCCCTATTATGTGTTTGAACTCTGGGGTTTTTGATTTGGCTTGGCTCCGCCATTTCCGCACTGATTTAGAAGTACAGAAATCCGCATTGGATAAATGAAATTATTTTTTTCCCTGAGTTAGAATCCCTCTTTTCAAATTACAGCCTTTGTTTCTAAATTACAACCCTTCTTTCTAACCTATACTCATTGTTTTCCCAAATGATTTTTAAAATTCATTTAAATGCTTGCTTCAAAGTGATAATCTTCAAGGGTTTGCTTTCAGATCAGAATTACATTTTTCCCCAAATTAAATTCAGCGTTTCCAATTTAACAACTCCAAAGGTATACTACCTGGGTTTGTACTGCCCTGACATTGATGGTTTTAAAAGTTACACTTTACACGTAAAGTTACAAATTACCAAAAAACACATTATATTCATATTCAGACAATTTCCAAGTAGGCTAAATATTGGTAGAAATGTATTAACTTTTAAATGAATATATGGCTCAATCCCCAGCCACCAAATTACTATTGGCGGTTTTCCACTGGCACACAGGATTCGACCCGCAGGGACACCAGTTACAGCGCGGATCCCGCTATTTTGTTTTCCACTGCACAACGGTCGGCTTGGTAAAGGGAGCTTTGGAGGGCGACGGTGAAGTAAAACCGAAGAGACGAATATTTACTGTTCACATAGTGTACATCGAGGTTTACTATGTGCAGTTATTATTATTATCATTATCATTTACTGAATGATAATTTCCGCTAGCACGTCTGTTTGAATGTTATGCAAGTATCAAACGCTAGCGGAATTAGCATTCGCTTGCGTAAATTTGCATTACGAATACATTCATTTCAGCTGTCCTATAGTACCTTTTATTTAAGTAGGAGGAAATGTTCTTGTTCCAAGTTACAGGAATGCGCCGGTATATCGCGATGTGTGATACTACTAAAAGTGAATAATACGTAGAATACTTTACGATTTTTCCTTCAGATAATCCACGCGCATAACGCCGGTATCTCCGTGCATTTCGACCAATCAGATGGTGGTGACGCAACCAGCTGGTTTTGGTGACGCTTTCGGCCCTGCCTCCGCAGCACAGGTGCGGCTCGCATGCTTTGCCATAGGAATCCGTCAGTTCGCGGTAAGAGTCGGGTATGGTTCGCTTCCTGGTGGAAGTGGACGACCACCATCTTTGCATTATAAAACATTTATTGAGATCGAGATAATCCCTTATCTAGTTTGTGTGTGGAATATAAATAGAGAATTAAAAAGAAACGTTTAATTTTTTACTTTTGATGCAGAGTGACTCAAGCAAATGGGTCCTATATGCATTTAAATGCAAACGCCTATAATCGGCAACATGTACAACAGCTGCGGAACAGAGGTGAACAGAGATCGCAAACCTGGGAACGTGACACTACACCTAACTGTTAATCGGGCAGTATCCATCCCAGAAAACGAGGCTGAACCAAACGCTAAGCTCGTATTCACAGAAATTAGACGCGACAACATCCCGCTATGACAGCAGCGGATCTAAGTTAGCTAAAGCGTTCGGAAATGCCACTATTGCTATGAGACAAGCACTGGGGAATTTTAATGTCTTCTAACAAGATTAAATAAGTAAGGGAGATAAATTATTTCCGGTTCGAGGCTTGGTCACATGGTCATGCATAACGCTGCTCTTTTGAAAACTGAAGGTCCATCTCAGCTAGAGTGTAAATATAGTAATCATGTACCTGCCCATTAACTGGATTAAATGGGTCAGTGTTTGGGTGGCTGGAATAAGATGAACTCATTGGGTGTACAACATGATGGCTACTTAGGCAATGAAATGCAGTGACACAAGTAGGTTTGTCACTGCAGTGCTTTCATCACAATACTTGATGACTGCAGACATTGAGAGTGACAGCAGTGGAGAAGGGCATCTTCTGAGATCGTACCACAGCTGGGAGAATGTGGTGTGCCGAGATGAGGTGCAGATCTTAGCTGAGCACTGTTGTCAATTCATCATCAGATCAACTTGGAGATGCAACAAGCCGATTACAGATAATTTTTCATCTACAGAAATCAGTAGGAATAGCCGGAACGCCAGCCAATGTGATAGCAGTGGATGTAAGTCAGTTACAGCTTTTGGAAATGCCACCATTGCAGAGGGAAAGGCCCTATGGATTTTTAATGTCTTATAACAAGATTTAAAGTTTTTAGTTACACACAAGTATAAGCAAGTTAAAGAGAGACCTGAAAAAAAGCCTAGCCTCTTTCAGTTCAATAGTTTTATATATCAGGGTATACCAAAAACCAACAGGTCCTAGAATTAGGTCAATATATCCTCAGGTGACAGGATAGGAGATTCCAGTATGTCATAATTTATTTGATGGTAAATAAGTAATCGTGCAGAAGCCATGTGTGAAAAAGTAAGTACATCTGGTAGCAAGTAGAACCTTTCACAGGTATCGGTGTATATCGTTACACTCCAACCGAAATGATTTAAATGTATTGTCTTTTTGCCCATGTATCTCGGTGCCACATTTATTCACTCGAAACTTTTCACAGCTCTTTACTTTTATTTGTTTATTTATAACCATTACTAGAAGACAATAACAATGTGTCCCATTCCACACAAACCTCTCTAATAAAGAGCAAAATGAACAATACCAAGCATTACAAAATCGATCCTAAGGAAAAAAAAAAAGTACCGAAACTGAAGGACGTCAGTTTAAAATAGTTCAAATAAATTATTCTCCATAGACAACTATGAGACATATCCAAAAAATATATATGTACACGCTCTGTTGTACTGTACAAAATACCGTCCATATTGAGGTGAACAGAACAGGGTTGAGGAACAATTGCACTTTTTTAAGGGATGTCACAGTAATGCTGAATTTGCTTCGCTGATGTCAAAAAAAGAAGTCAATTTTTTCGCTGTGATTGATACATGAGAGGGAAGCTGGGAACAGCAGGGACTTCTGGGAATCATACAACTTTTTAAATATATACCACAACAAATAATTACATGGAAAAGCAAGGATAGCTAAAATAAAATAACCATGCACTTGTAATTGTGGATGTAGAAACCAGTCATCCCGTGTGTATCTGTGTGTGTAGCGGGGGCTGAAGTTATCCTGTGCTTCCAGGTGAAAGATCTCTATACTGAAGCTTGAGTCGTGTCTTATAATACGAGGATCCTACAGTGCGCGAGTTTGGCCATTTTGCTGGCTGCTCTTTCATCGTCCTCCTTTCTCAGACTCTTGCCTTCTCTGTGAGTCTGGCAGCAGCTGTACACACCGTCCAGCATCTTGCAGCTTCAGTAAGTCTCATGGAAATTGGTGATTAAGTCCCGCCCAAAGTGCATCCTTGCCGTCTATTCGTCTTCCTCTGGTTCCTCTGGTACTAGCAAGACCTCCTCTTTGAGGCACTCTCTGAAGAATGACACGAGAGACACGTAGAGATGCTGTGTGCTCCTCTGGGACAGGGTGTGGCCCTCGTCCGGGTAGATCTACCAGGCAGGAATGGGGACAGAGTCACGTGTCACAGAGTATGATCGCTTGCGTCAACGAGTCGATCATGTGAAGGAAAAACTTTGTCACCTTCAAGAGGAAATGAGGTTAAACAGAAACAGTGCTAGGAACAATGGATCAATCAACATACCTGGACTGTGTAGTTTGCTCCAACTTTAATCAGGTTTTTAATCAGCTCTGCTGTGTGCTGAAAATGAATGCTGGCTGAAAAAAAAAGTAGTTGTGGACGGTAATGAAATAATTCAGCCATGTAATTAAATACTCAACCATGAATACTCTAAAATCTATTCGTCTTCTCACTGTCCCGTAATCATTTTGTATTCATCACTTTTTTCGGTAACTGCTATTTTCATGATTTAAAAGTAATTTAACATGGAATCATGCCCACGCACATTCACTGTGTACTTTGCCGCTTCTGACGTCTTTGCTTACCATCAGCAGTTCCATGGACCAGCATTAAGTTCTTTTCTCGCAGTCCTTGGATGTTCTGCAGCACACTGGAGAACTGGAAGGCAGCGTTAGTTAAACATCAGTGTGTTCATGGCCGTCTTTCAAAGACTATGTATCAGACAGGCTTTTTCTTTCATGCAGTATTTCCTCAAAGTGACTTGAATGGAGGTCAGGGGGACCTCGCCTCAGATGCCGCTGGTCGGCTTTGATGTTACACCATGTCGAGCTCTCATGCTGTCTGAGGGCTTTGGGGTCTGCTGATTTTACAGTATGGTGGATTAATTAGAGTCACCATAAGCTTTAAATAGCATCACTTGGTGTTTACAAGTCATATTAATAACTTTGAAAACAAAGTAGATAGCAGTGTATGTTTTAAATTACAATTCAATCCTACAACAGCAATCCCTGGATATCCACTGTGAAAATGGTGAAATTAGCGCTTCACATAATTACTGAAAGCTACAAGTAACCTTCAGAGCCATAACTACCAGTGTTTATAGAGCTTTAAGAGATCACATCAAATGCTTACTTAAGCCAGTCTGCTCTTCTTTTGAGACACTTCCACGCTGACTAGATTAGTTGACATATGTATGTGTTTTATTGCCCACTTTCATCATTTTAATAAATATCGTCACACACTACAGGCCCCCTATTCTCCTAACCACATGTGTTTGGACTGTAGGATGTACCTTCCATTAGAGGATCATGGGTATCCATGAAATTTTATTTGTTTTTTTTTGTTTGTTTGTTCCAGTTTCCATCGATTGTATTGACTGCTGTCCAGTTTTGAAATCTGTAGTACTTTTCTAAAGTAACCCATTATTCGAAAAATAATGCGCTTCATCTCAGAAACACTTCTGTCTAAGTAAAATTGTAATACAAAATTATTTTGTATTAAGATGTTTTGTGCTGCTAAAGTGAGTGTAAAAGGTCAGTAAGATTAGCGTTCTTAGTTAACCTTATTCAGAAGCTTTTAAATGTCAAACGTGATTGCCTGGATCTTTCTTTTGTGTGTCACAGATACCGTGAGCACTGGCTTGGCGGCATTAAAAGCCTTGGCACACGAGGAAAAGCAGTTTCTATCCTCCATATTTACTTTGGTTTCTCTGCCGGCCCCCGTTACCACATAGCGCTCAGCAGTGAAAACAATTAAGCACCACTGTGAATGAACGTGACCTACCTGGTACCTGTTGTCGTTCTTCGCTGGCATCCCGAGGTATCGTTCAGAAAAAGCCGATGCTGGCGGAGTGAGACATGCATGCGGCAACATGAGCGAACAGGGCATCAGATCTCGTCCTTTTTGCTGCGCAATGTTTTTTTCACTTAGAGTTTAGGTTGCTGCTTTTTAATAATTACTGTCGCAATTAATTCAGCGTTTAAGATTGTTTTGAAAATGCGTCATCTTGTTGCTTATATCTCTTCACCTAATCTATTAAATATTGTGATTCTGGAGACAGATACAGATTAAAAAGGAAATGTGATTATATAATTAGAGCCTAGGAATTGATTAGAATGAACAAAAGAATGTACAAGTCCCTCCTGTGTACTTAGTTTGAGACAGCAGGCTTGGATCTTTAATTTAATGGTGGTTTAAATTGGTTCCATAATCAATTGATTTAATTTCTGTCAATTAATTTACTCTGAAAAGCTCCTTGGTATGAGACAGTATGTAGTCGCATTAGAGCATAATGTGAATGTGCTGCATCCTTGTGATGTCATTGTCTTTCAGGCCACCGAAGCAGAGTTCTCCTCACCGTAGAGTTTCCAGTCAGTAACTGGAGACATAGAGGCTGCACATTTGACCAGAGTGTCCGTTGATTTAAGCATCATTAAAGTGATGTATCCTCCATAGTCCTGTGAAGGAGTATAAACACATCCACATGTTCACTCTCCGGATTTACATCCAGTGAAGGGCGTTTAAAAATATCCTCAAATAGTTTAGTGGGTCATTCAGAAGTACAAGAAATAGTCAATGATTTCTACAGGCAGTACAGCGTGCCTACCTTCCCGAATATCCCTATCCGTGTGTGGTCAACGTAAGAGAATTGCATCATGTACCTTAGATAAAGAGTAAGCGAATAAAACTGTCATAAATCACTGATCCTCATGGAAGACTTATTATATAATTCACACATGCATCCCTCTATCATCCACAACTGCCGATCCAGTAAAGGTCTGTGGTGGAAAGACATTTCTTAAAACAATGTAACTTCATGACTTTATACATTTACAGAGGGCCATACTTCCAGTTTCTACTGCTTACATTTCCAAAAGTAACAGACTTTTTATCCTTATTATATTCTACGGATTCTACACTTCGAAAGATGTTACATTCATGGAGAAATAGCATTGAAATATTAATGATTTCTGTGTTTTGTCTCCTCAGTGACTGCAGTAGTTGGAAGGTTTACTGATCAATGCCTGAATGCTGAACCAAGGTGCATATAGTATCTCCTAACATTTTCAATTACAAATTAATCGATGTGCTCCAGGCCAAAAGCTTGATTATCACATTACTTACTCCAGAGCAGCAATCTGGTCCTGGACCTCCACGGATCCCAGACGCTCGTACACAGCATGCAAAACTCTCTGGCCCTGGAAGCCAGTTCCCCTGCCATCCAGTCGGACCACGATGACATTGTCTGAACTAACCAGAACTGAGTCCCAGTCCAACAGAAACTGGTCACTCACTGATTGACTCCCAGGAGCTCCATCTCTGCAAAAGATGAACTAAAAGTATCTTAGCATAGAAGCCCTGTGTCTATAAATAATGGCATTATTATAATTTTTAAAGAAAATTAGATCAATTATATCATATGCTTAGCAGATGCATCTCCTATACACATGAATGGTCTCGTAAGAGTCAGAGTTGCCGACTTTGCCGGCATGAGATATTCAATTCAAGGCAATTCTGTATTTATTTACATGTACAGTATGTAACAGTTTTATTACCTTGTAAATAGTCTGTAAGGTTTGCAAACTACCTCAGTGCTTCTGATGTAGTTAATTTTAGGTTTATAATGGAATAATATAGATGTGCCGTCAGATTTCATGCTTGAGCGTGAGAGTCTAAAAGTGTGAGTCATACCAGATGTGCGAGAGTTGGCAACCCTGAAACGTCAGTGAACAGGGACTAGACTCTGTCTTTGCACACAAGGACTAAAAACTTTATCAACCAAGAGGTGCCTTTTACTGTTTACATCAAGCTCTAAATCCACAGTAGCGCTAAATCCAGGAATTAGGGCACGTCCCACACACAGCAGGGTCTTGTAGGAAAGCCCATCAGATACTCACACGACCAGGAGCAGCCCATACTGATTCGATTCGGAGAAATCCAGTGGGAAGGAGATTCTTAGTGGCAGTTCTAAATATAACAGTAAATTTAAAGCTGTTAATAATTCTGCTCATCATTATGAGAAACAAAAAACCTCGCAGAAAGAGCTTTAAAAAATTAGCTGTCTGTTTATCCATCCATCCATCCATCCATCCATCCATCCATCATCATCTCATCTGTTTACCAAAGTGTTCTACATCTAACAGCTTCAGTTGGGTATGCTGAATCTTCTTGCTTCTCAGGGCTGCTTTGAGAACTGTGTTCTCCTCCAGTGTAAAATAGTCTGTGTGAAGCACAGATGAAGCAATCAGTGAAACAAACAGGCTGATAGTCAATGGGAAAATGACACACAGCCAGAGTCTTTAAAAGCCAGTCAACTAAAGTCAATTCTTATTGTTTCATTGAGATACTTTCATCAATAAAAGGAGGAAACATGTATCAGTAATTAAATTTGACAATGACTTTAAAGTTTAAATCAGATATCCAGTTATCATGCAGTGTAAACATATGAGATAATTTCCTAGGTCTGTCAATATGGAAGCAACATGGCATAACTACAGTACTAACAGTCCATAACAGCGGGTCAAACTCAACCAATCTTCAGCTCATGTAAATAAAGACCAATATGGAGCAAGTTGGAAAGAAAGTGAATTACTGCAATATATTTCATACAATGTATAAACTAAATACCTTGACAGATTGCAAGCTTTTTCATGTTTAAGTCTTGCCTTCACCTGTTATTTGCATTTAAATAATTCCTAAGTTTTAATTACATGCTTAACATATTTTTTACACCGATAAACAGAATTACACTTTATGAACTTACGGAGACACTTGCAGGAAAATGCCAACAAATATAAGATTCAGTATTTTGGTATGAGGTTTGAATCAAAGAAGTGCATGGAAAGAAATCTTACTGTTAGTATTTAAAGTGTGCAGGATCACTGATGGTGCCTCGGGACCTGCAAGAGAGAAAATGAACACAGATGAATTCACTACATCTACACAAGCCACAACTTTGACATGCTGACACTCTGCAATAGTCTATGAAGATTAGTTTTCTTCCTTTAATGTTGTGCAGTAAGGGATGTCAAGACCCTTTAATAGAGTACCAAGTGATTATGAGCATTAATTATTCACACATTTTCCATTAAAAATACTTGGCTTTTACTGCTGAGTCTAACTGCTGACCTGAACTGTAAGTAGAACAAAAAGTTCTGCTAACGTTTACCTCGCAATCATTACTAAAAATAACTTGGCATTTTTAAAACGTAGATATGCTTTGGCTTTTTTGGCTGACAGTGCTAGTAGGGATGAGTTTTTGAAGGTCACAACATTGTCATTAGACTGGAACTAGATATGGACTTTAGGGCAGCATTTTCCTGGATATGTAAAATATCCTCTGCAAACTCTTTTTCACACCCATTACAGAATTATTGTGGCAGTACTTCACATGAAATATAAGGACAACCACAGGGTTGGTGAAGACTCATTGATTGACTGATTGATTGATTGATTGATTGACTGACTGACTGATTGATTGATTGATTAATTATGCAGTGATTACTAACTTTGCATGAACCTTTCCCAGTATGTTTCCTCACAGTGATTCCCTGAAGAACATGTATGAGGTAAGTTCATATAAACCAATGCATGTAACTCAGAAGTTGCATATATCTCAATTTTATTTTATCGGGTGTACCTGTCTAGTACTGGACAGGACCCCTTTTGCCTACAGAATAGTCTGAGTTCTTTAAGGCATGAATTCAACAGGAATGCCACTAATTGGGTAGTTTTTTTGTTAATCACACGATTCTCTGTAAACTGTACACTTTGTTTTAAGTGAAAATCTCTTTAGGGGGGCTGTTTCTGAGATGCTGGGCTAACGACTTCTGGGAACAACAGCCACGCCACATTGAAAATCACTTAGACGAGGCATCTTGGCTGTTTGAAAGCTTATTTGAAGGAAAGTGAACCTCGTGACCCCATCTGTTGTGTGTATTGAGTCACACGATCCTCTGCGTTTAAGGCTGTCGGTGTTAACGAGCTGGTATACCTAACAAACTGGCTGGTCTGCATATTGAATATTATCGTGTTGTATGAATGTGCCCACAGTGTCATGTACTGAAGAACCTGTTAGCATTTTACATTTCGGTAACAATGGTTACAGCCTCACATTGAGAAAAATCCATCAGTGCTTCCCTGTAATATTTAATTTCCTTTTCATATTAAAACATGTCAACATACTGTTCAAAAGGTATGTTTATGATGATGCCAAAAGAAATACACTATTCAGCACGAAGCATAGATCACAAAGCACTACAAAGCCAAGATCAAAAAGCCGAGTTCATTGGCAGACTTGCAAAACCTCTTTACAATGCACTAAATAATGAATGGGGTGCTTAATAACCACAGACAAATTACGCTGTAGCTTCCAGAGAGAGCTTCGCACTGCTTTAAATTGACACTCAAATAAAAGGTGATGAGATATTTCAGTCTTTACAAGACGCAATTAGGTCTGCTCACCCAGTTATTTTTGTGTACATCACTCAGTATGTTTTAAGATAGGAAATGATCAGTTTTCACACATTTTTAAAGCTGTTATCAATTAAATGTGAATTTTATTTATCTCTGTTTAAGGGGTGGAAATCTATAAAATGGCAGAGTGCAGAGTAACAGCTTGGGCCCGAAAATGAATGGTATTATATGACACATGAAAAATGGACTTAATCGGCTTTCTTGATGGATAAGTAAATGCCCTGAAGTATACATGAAATAATAAAAAATCATTTTGATAATATATATACGACGATAATATACGACATTTTAAAGTGTTTGAAAATGGAAATTTTATGGGATGGAAATCACAAATGTCTTCTTCTTCAATACACACCAAAGAAATGGATGCTTTTAATCTTGATTTTGTAGTTTATGATTTCTTTGTCCCTTAGCAGTATACTTATCTATACTGTGAGAGTCTGATCAACAGCGTTTATCATGGTGTTCAATGTAACATGATCTAACCAATCAACTTCTGCCACAGGGTCACATGTTCTGTGACACGTCAGTTAAGGATGCTTGCTGGAATGAACAGTATATTGTTCATGATGTAACGCCGTCCTTTTTAGCTGCATAACAATAACGGATGTTGAAGGCATGGCCCTGACATCTGTCAAGTCAACATGTCATTAAAGGCTAATTGCTGTCATAAAGAACTCAATTATGTTTAAGCTAATTTGATTCTTCTTAGAGTGCTGTTGAATATTTTTGTAATTCATTTTTGTATCTGCTTTCTTATACCTGATTTTAACATATTTGTCAGTACTTTGAATAGCTAAAGAATTAAAAATCTAACTTACTTGGAAAAGATATCAGTCAGGCAGACAATGACAAGCCTAAATACAATCAGTCTTAGCAATGTCACAGAGCACAGCCCTGGAACTCCGGAGATCCACCTATGCCTCACCTTCACAGTGATGCAGGGCATATTGAAAACCTGGACTGAGCTCAGCACTGAAGTAGGTGCAGCCGGCCTTGTTCAACTCGCATGTTAGGCATCGCCGCGGAAACAGGCCAACTGTCGAGACACTGAGGAGAAGGGATAAAATATGGGGCTGAGTGTGATGCATGATGAACACATTCATCTTGTAAAGTCAGACAACACATCATACAAAATTAACAGTTTACATGGACCATCCACCCTAGGGAGAAATCTGTCACAGGCTTTTTATGAGATTCAAACTGAAATATAGAACTCGGTATATATACAGGATACAGTTCAGGCATGAACTGACCACAACAATCTGAAAGATTTATAATAAAAAGATGCACGAATATGCAAAAAAATTTAGATGTTCACCCGAATGTACTGGTTAATCTCAGTAATTACTGTTTGTTTAAAATATTGACAAGCAAAACATTTTGACAATGGCACATGTTTCAGTGAGGTCTTTGCTAGATCACCTGAACAGCTGTCTGCTTTGTGGGGACTCCTCAGTGCTCAGGAAGTATCTAATTGGGTGAAAGGAGACACTTTTAGACACGCTCCCATTTTTCTAGGTTTCAGTATACACAGTCTAACAGAAATACTGTAGTGAAGATCTGCTTACAGAATATACACAAGCCACTTATCCAAAATGAAAAACACCCTTGAGGAAGCATGCACCGTTTCACTTTGCAGTCAGTGCTGTAACAGAGAGTGTGAACTCACACGTTCTGGCTGCTTTCATCGTACGCTAAGATTCTGGTGACCTCCCAGTTGCCAGATGTTAAATGTCGAACTTCACTTTGCTCAGCTCTGGACTGGGAGAGGGACAGACAGAGGGGTGAAAAATATAAATACGATACTTCCTAGGAACATTGGTCTTGCCAAATATGGATTGGAGAAACCAACACAGACCCAACTATGTCTCCACCTACAACCCACCCCACCATGTCCCACCTGCGTCGTAAACATGGCGATGTGATGGAACTCTCCTCGTCCACCCTGCTTCACTGGCACCGTCAGGAAAAACTTACTGCCATCCTTAGAAAAGATGGCTTCCTGGTTCTGCAGGGAAAGAGTCGCCATGGCGACATAACGCCGCATCGCTGTATGTGGAGTTTAATCAATTCAGCCCAGAAACCATGACACTGAGTGACAAGTACCAATTATAAATTCACATCTAGATTTTAATTAGCAACCTTTTGTGCCGAATCGCGTATCCGCAGTATATTTATTTAAAGAAAAAAACAAAACAGTACAAAAAAACATGGACTACCTGTTTAGATAGCCAGACGTCTGAAGTCTCCTCATGTCTCTGAAACAGGAAACCCATACAGTGCTGTGATGGTCTTTTAGTGTCAGTGACACACAGTACACAGAGCCAGCAGTTTATTGTGTTTTTTTTTACAACTTATTCCATGAGCTGACACCCAAACATGCACACACATATACAGACACATACATCTTAATTCCAGGGTGGCCAATCTGATCCAGAAAGGGCCGATGGGTACAGTATATACTCCCTGAGCACTGATTGGCTGAAGAGGCCTCACATCTGGGTTTGAACAGCTGAATTAAAGGTTATCCCAAAAACCTGCACTGGCCTTTTGCGGATAAGATCGCCGATCGCTGATCTAAAGAATAAGGTGGGTTTACCTTGATACAGGCACCGATGGTGGTGTCACACACGGCAAGGACAGAGACATTCTGGGCCCGGTTCAGCCACCTCACAGCTGCTTTGGTGCTGCTGATCCACTTAAACATCACCACATAATGCTCCCTGTGAGGGAGAAGAGGGCCGACTGAACTCACTGCTAAGTCTGCTGTTGCTATGCTAGCAAATCACAGAATTCTAGCATTATCCGTGGTGTTCCTTACACTGAACTGAACTCTGATATTCACAAAACGCTAAGTGGCATGAAACTTAATAAGGCTATTTTTCTAGATGCATTTACTCACACTTTTATCCAAAGTGACTTAAAGGGAAAGGTTACAATTTATGTGTGTTCTGAACCCATGACCTTTGCATTATTAGTACGCAGCACTACATGTTGAGCTACAGAAGCTATGCAAAGCTGTGTGCCTTCCTTCTCCTGCTTTACCTGCATAGCTGATAACTTCCAGTCCAATGCACATATAGTGAACCTGGTGACTGGTGAACCTGACAAGCTGTTACATGCTCCCTGTTACACTATGATGGGTGTCCCAAATTGTGCCTCATAGACATTCTCATATCACATTGACCATTTTCATCACCCACAGGGAGGTAATGGTGCCAAGATAAACACACATTCCCACCTGACTTTCAAGTTCTCGGGGGGCAGGAGCTCTTGGGTGTGCGTGGGTCCGTAGAGATTGACGACATACAGCTTCACGGTGGGGTTTGGCTGTCCTGCCTGTTGGCACACAGGTCAGACACTGTGAAACCATGTGGTTGCAGAATCACACATTTTTAGCCTATAATCACACCCTGTGCTATTAACGTACACAAATAATATCCTATATGTATCACCTCTAAAATGCACAGTATATAAGAAAAATTGTTATACAGTAGACAGCCCTGGAAAAAAATTAAGAAACCACTCTATATTTTTTAAAAGTCTGCATTCTTAAATCCTGGTTTAATCCTGCTTCTGTTGGCCGAAGGCTACACTGCACCGCAGGCTGCTTCCAGGATCAAAGTTTCTAAGACAGCAGTTCACAAGAACAAAGTGAAGCAGGAGACACTGAAAATAACCAAAAACCAGCCAAGCAGAGGGCAGAAGCAACTTTCTAATGCCAGAGATGACCTTCAACTTATCTAGCAGTACTTCAAAATTCGGAGGATGACCTCAAGTGACCTTCAAAAAGAGTGGGAAACATTAAGTGCCGGTGTGAAGTGCGCTGCTAGGACACTTAGGACAGCTAGGACTCATAAAGCAAAGAAGAAAACCCTTCATCAGTGAGAAGCAGGGAAGAGGCAGGCTGAAGTTTGCAAAAAAATTTAGATTTTACGCAGATACATTCCTATAAACTGATAAATAAGTGAAACTAAAAATGCTGCTGTGGTCTCATTTCCAGACCTGTATAAGAAAAATAGATACTGTCCAGTGAAGGCTATAGAGCGCCTCAGATAGAAAACAGCTCCTCATTAAAGAAGTGCCAGAAAGATATACTATTCCTGGAGACAGTGTGTGTTTATTTTAATTTAATTTATGTTATGCCCCATGTATTCGGTCCCTTCACAATCTCTCAAGCACAGAAAGAACTACTGTGAGATACCTATTAATGATCACCCCCTAATTCCGAAATGTTGCTTGCACTACAAATATTTAATCAGTAATATCAAATTTGACGTTGAAATTGGGTCTACAGAATCATAATTTTCTCAGAGAAGGTTGCAGGACCTGAATGAATGATTGATCAGTTTATTTCCATCCATGCATTCTGAGGAGCTACATATGTATTTATATATTTATTCGATTTTTTTTCTCCAGCAATGAGGTGAAATGGGTTTAAGAATAGTCCAGCTGACTGAGGCACTAGCCAGGCACATATCGGACGCTCATAGCACACTGAGATCGGACTGTCATTAGGAAGATGTCAGCAGAAACCCCAAAGTGGCACCTAATTTGGCACCGTTCCGTCAAGAGAGGCGGATATAAATGAGCCCAGGAATGTCAGCAGGAGTTGAGGTGGTCAGGCAAGGAGGTGAAAGGGAGGAGCATGATGGAGTGGGCAGGAAATGTGGGGGAAAATGAGAGGAGGCGTCAGAGGGGGAAAAGCTAAAATACCCATTTTATGTGCTACACATCTCTCCTAGAACTGTCAGGACACGGATGACACTCAACGTCAAATGAGCTAGAATTAGTACTTTCTAAAAGCAGAGAAAAAATCAGCCTCTTTTAAATAGTGATTAAAATGCAGGGCATTAAAAACAGCCAACTTCAACAAGTCCAAAAACCTGGAGTACGACATATTTGGCCAAAGGTAAGCGTCTCATCTTTTTTTTAACAATTAAAAGCCTCAACAGTCAAACACCAATACATTTATTTAATTAAATGTCAAATATAATTTTGTGCTGAAGATATCTTACACAAGCTATTGGCTACAGTGTGACCGCTTAAGCAGTTAAACGTTTTTTGCTCATATTAAAGCTTTCTGAGCTTTTGTAAGTGAACATTGTTTGTGATTTAGCTTTTATCTTGAAGTGGGAGTGAAAAAAAACAATTTTAAAAGATGTGATAATCTTATACTTAGGAATCAGTCGGAGCTTCCACCGATATACTGGGCTTTGTGCAGTGTGTATGAGCGGAATCACAGAGGATGAAGCATAATTAAAACTGCAAAACACACCAGTGCTTTCAGATGGTTTGGCTAGTAAAAACCCATAAGCATAAGCTCCCAATAACAGCTTAAAGGAGAGATTTAGAGGAGCCCTTTCCTGGCACCAACACAGAAACACTGCAAGCCAGTAAGAAAGGGAACTGGGTCCTACTGAGCCGTGCTTCAGAAACCAGACAAAATCTAATTCCTTTGAAAGGCGAATGTTTTCATATGTAACAGCAGAATATAAAGGCATACTTACAGGCAAATAGTTTAAGACAGCTTTTTTGTGGTGAATTTTCATTAAGCAATACTTTTGCTGAGTTCCCTAAATTGATGAATTCTGTAGATAGCATGCACGCAATTTCCTTGCTGAAGTGATAAACCTGAGTCTTCTGGAAAAAGCATTAAAAAATTCAGTCAAAGGGGGCTATTTCGATTTCAAGAGGTTCCCAAAAAATTTGAACTGTTTTGTCCAGTGGAGAAATATACATTTAAGATAATATTTCTTAAGAATGTCCTTCACTTATCTCAGGATCATTTATATGAGACTGAGAGATTCATCCTTTACTGATACTGGATTCCGCAAGCGCCACAGTCAATCTGATGCAGCATCTAAAACCCATTACTCTGTTATCTGCCCTCGCTAATTCGCAGCAGGGAAAGAACATGATGTTCACAGTTTCACACCTTGGGGTACGGGTACTGTGTCCCTCTGGGATAAGAGCTGCCGGTGAGTCTAGGAAGGGCCATGTTGGGCACCAAGGTGTCATTGATCGTGAGGTACGCCAGCTTTTCTCCATCTGGGGACCACCAGTGCGCTTTGTGAGACTGCAGAATCTCCTCTGAAAACAAAGCAAATGACATCATTATTCCCTGGGGTGACAGGCCTGTAGAAAGACCCCTTTCAGTAATGCTGGTATTACTACACAGTATAACACAATTACTAAAGAAGATGTTCAGAAGGTGTTACTGGTGCAGCAAAAAAGGTACATTCTCCTCAGCACTCATCCTCTCAGGAATCCTGCAGAGCTTTGATGTATCAAAACCACCAGGGAGGACCAACCAGAACTTCAGAACATATTCTCCCTTTACTTTTTTTCCCAGGCAGAAAGTGTACTTGGATGAACCAGTGCTGTAAAAAAGCCACACTGAGAAACAGCAAGCTGACACAGCAGCTTAGGATCTGGTGTTTTTGGGCTAATGGCCGTCGCTTTAAATACCAGGGTAACACGGACATGCCCCGCCCCCATGTAACGCGATTGGGCCAAATAGCTTCAGTGGCAACATTCAGTTGTATGAGGTGGTAAAACATAAATCGTTAGCCAGGTAGTCACTTTGGA
Organism: Mormyrops boulengeri; assembly: GCA_026781065.1. Lineage (NCBI taxonomy): Eukaryota > Metazoa > Chordata > Actinopteri > Osteoglossiformes > Mormyridae > Mormyrops > Mormyrops boulengeri. Next base: position 17,957,607 of record JAODLD010000040.1, on the reverse strand, counting down.
CGAATGCATTTGCTAATTAACTAGATCAGTACATTAGCTTTCGTGTCTAGTGTGCTCTCTGTATAGTGCTAAATAGATTATTAAAGACATTATTCGGTGATGTGGTGATGAGTTAACGTTAGCCCAGCAGAATAGTGAAAGGATCCTGGGAATTACAGACAGCCTTGTGCATTCGTACACACCACACTGCCCATAAATATCAGTAAAACTCTTCTCGATATTCATACAATCAGCCCGTCATCGAGGCCTCATTCTGAGGCCTGAACATCTGTGATAGCCACCATCATGAAGTTAAGTGGATTCCTCCTCCCTGCTAACACGTTCTCCTTCAGATTTTACAATCTGGACAGCCTAAGATGCGTGAGGTCGTGTGGTTAAGGGGAGTGTTGATTTCCTGCGCTGCTCGCCGTCTCGCGCGGAGGTCACTCTGCTTCCCAGGACCCATTTAACTTCCATAAAAGCACTGGGCCTGAATGCAATGAGGTTCCTCAATGTCAGACAATAAAAATCATGCATGAACTGAAGCCACACCTACTAAAGGGATAAAAGCACAGAACTTCCCATAAATCAGCCACCTGAGTATAATTGCCATGTGCTATTCCGCCTAGACATCACATGTTGAAATTGACATGTTGTCCTCACTACTGTGCAAACGAACATATAATCCTCATCCAGAATTAATTAGCTAGCCCCCCCAAGTCCATCGGTCAGGGCGGGGTTCAGTTTTATCACAATGCTGAATAAACCAGATAATTTAACTATAATAATTAGCATTTTATTTTGCAGCGTGCTAGAGGGCAAGGTGACCCGCTGTAGAAACCGGAATATTATTTTCCATATAGATTGATCTTTTTATCTTTAGTATAGCCACTGTTATATTTGAGATCATATCGACGGGTGAGACCACATCTAAAGGAAAGATCTCATTTGATCTTGTGATCTTTATTCATCGGACATTTTGTACAGACTAAGAAAAAAAGAACATGTTTATGGAATGAGCTGAAACTCAAATACGCTTTAAATGTAAATCAAATGGCATAATTAGTCTGTTCTGGGAGATATGGGGATTTTAAAGGTTTATGAGAATGTTACATGTTAACAATGTAAGTACAATAGAAGTGTTTTTAATTAAAACTTTAATATTTACACTGTATTTGAATTGTGTTCAAATTTGTATTGTCTGCTACCTGCCACACATCTCTGTGGCTTTGAAATTTGGAAGGCCATACAGAAAATTTGGAAATCAAATAAACAAATATATTTAAAAGGGGCAACCCCATGAAACCATTGCTCTGATGTAATTATACTTTTTCATAAAGGGGAATTATTTTGTAACAGAATGTAATAAATGTTACCGTGTACAATAAAGTCATTTCTTGATACGTTCAAATTGCATTAGAATCCAGTGGCGCAGATAATCATGCCTGGTAATTTAAACTCAGAAAATATTACGGACTTTAATCTCTGCTTCCAAAATACAAGCCTGCATTGGACCTAAAGTCTATGAAGTTCTTCAAAAGACATTCAAGTTCTTTGATTAATTATATAGCCTAAAGGTACAACAGAAGACCCTCCATGTGAAACAGCAGTGATATTTTTAGGCTGAAAATGTGTGTCCCAGTTGCTGGGCTAGTTTCTGCCCATTCACTTAAGAAATACCTGTAACCTGCAGACACTAAATAAAAAAAGATCATGTTGCCCATTTAGCATGAGCCTCCGACAGAGAGCATCAGCACCTAAGATGGCCTGCTAAAAGGACACCCACCTTCGTAGAGCCAGTCAGCGATCCCATTAAAAATGACCCCTTCTTTACCAGAGGAGGTCAGTCGGAGAGAATTGCTTGAGACGTCTGACTGGTAGTAGATGTTGTTTTCGAAGATGTAGATCTGACAAAAGTAAAGGAAGGAAGACAATAATAAAGACAACAACAACGATAACTATAAGAATACAGACCGGCACCTTGTCCAGGATCAGGACAGCCAGGTTAGCACCAATAGGACAGCAACGGTCAGTAAGCCCTGAGAATGTGCCCATGACGGAATGGCTGATTCTGTCAGCTTGCTCGATTTAGACACAGAGAACCTCGAGTTTCCGTTCTACCCTACTGAACAAACTAACTTGACCAGCTTCTGATAGTTGACCAGCTTAAGGCATGTTTTCACATGATGGTTTGATGGTTTAGCTGGTCATACCAGCTTATGATGGTCATTCAGGCTGGTTTAGCTGCTTATACCAGCATGACCAACTTGATAGACAGGCCATACCAGTATGACCAACTGGTGACCCACTCAGCAAGACCATCAAAGAACAGCAAACGCTGGAACATGACCGTCTAAGACCATCATAGACCAGCTAAAGCCAGCTGCCAGCATAAGCTGGTTTTTAGCTGTTTTTGCAGCAGAATCTCTCAATCTGTAATGCATTCTGATGTCAGGATACATGCATCTAACAGTGATGTCATTACCAGCATCCTTCTGTTTGACAAACATACACACATCACCCAAAGTCCCGATGCAGATTGAACTGTCCGTTCTGAATATGACACAGGTTTAACATTAAGGGAATCAGGGGTTGTGATGTTATTATTTAAACATGATGATGATCACAAATGTGATATCCATGCATTTATTTGAATGTACAATACATGTCAATATGAGGCGTTAGTCTTACCTGATTTTAATTTAAAATTAGGTTTACATACAAAAATATTTGGCATTGTTTTGTTTGCATGTTCAGCTTGTTTACTAACATTGATGTTCTGAAAACAGAAAGACTCTTTGCGGCTTCACATGCCATCTGTCTGTTGCATTCCGCAGTAAAGCAGCATTACCTGCCATGAGTCCATACAGACACATGATTCAGAACTTTTGAAACTGTCAGGAGTGTGATGAGTGGAAGAGAGGCAGTGTCTGAGGTTCTCGCGTGCAATATTTCTAATATTACCATCAACACTGGAAAGCTGCGCCATCAGTCGCTGGAGTAACAAGGCCCACAACACAAGCTGTGACGGTATAACACAATTAGCCAGATTACAAACGCAGATTCACCCATTACATGAGACTCATGGAGGCAAATGCTATGGAGAGTCCACATTAATTTCTCACATAATGCACAGACTTGTAATCACTGTAGATTGGGACACACATTTAAATTTAATGTTCCCATATAATTGAATAGTGCCACATTAAGGTGGTGAAGGTCAGTATCTGTGGAGAGCAGAGCACCGAAGGCTGCAGGAGCTGAGCTCAGTGGACCATGTCGGCATTAATCCACTGGAGCTGGGCCAATAAATTGCATTTTTATATTTTAACATTGTACAGGAGGCGGCCGGGGGCCATCGTCAGAGCCTTTTCTTCAAAGAGCACATAGGGTTTGAGTCTGCTGTCCACAATTATCTGATTTCTGCATAAACAGCAAACACACCTCTGGTTTACAGTGTAAATACAGTGTAAATATGCATTATGAATGCTTCATAAAGTTCTCATCTATAATACACTATGAATACTGTACCTTCATAATGCAGAACAAAGCATCCTTAATTCTAATGCTGACCATTATAGTGCATCATGAAGGTATCTATAGTGCATTATAGATGACAGCTTCATTAGAGCTTATGAATTATTATAATCAACGCCATAATGCCTCATGATTATTAATAGAAGATGCTGCAATGAAATATTAATTCTTATACCCAACATTATAAAACATTATCGATAACAGCTTTAAGTAAAGTGTTACCCAAAGTTCTTTGTGCCTCTAACTAATGTAAATATCTGTAAAAAAAGATTTTGTGCTCTTTATCCTTCATCTAAATCCTGCCTGGTGTCTTTTACTTTGCTCAGGCTGAGCCATAATCACTGTGGACAGACATTATGGTTCAGCCCAGTTTGAATGGAAGTGGAATTTAATATCAGTGAAACTCTTCCTGAATTTGTTTTTTTCTGTTTACCTGGACAAGAACATTTGAGACATTCCTAATTTTGGGGTCATGAACACAAAACACAAGCACACAGGCATTCTGTCGTGATTTTGAAGTCCTGTTCATGTTTTAGGCTCAGAATTGCTGCTCCAGGTCAATTTCACTTGGCTTCCATGAGAAATAATGCCTGTTTTGGCACAAAATAGACCTTTCCCGTTGTTCTCTTTCAATCTGTCTCTGCTGTTTACTGCTCTTATTCACAACACAGTTCTTTCCTGCAGAAAATGAACAGTCACCCTGACTCCCAGACCAAACACATATATAGACATAAACACGTAGTCTTCAACTGAAATTTTCGCACACGTGTCCAAGCACACACAAACACCAATTCCCACCAATCTGGCCAAGTAATTGGCTTTTACTTTTGGTTGAACAGTCCCAATTATAAGGTCCTGTGCAACGTCCCAAAACCTTTCACTCTCAGAAATGGAAATATGAGAAAAGTCTCTGAGTAAATGATCCACCGATTTGCCTGTGAGGGGGAGCCTGAGGCAAAGGTTTCATAATTCAAGGCATAAAGGAGGAAAGAGTGATAAGCACATGGCCTATCGACCTCACGCAAGGAGAAATACGGATGTGCGTTTGATCAGTTTCTGTCATTAGGACAACAGATCACTTCATATTTCAGGCCTGTTCGTGGGCATACCCGGCTCGTGGGAATTTTATTACGCAAAAATGTTCTGAGAGCAGCACGAAAAATGATTGGTTCAGAGAGATAACTAATCAGAATGTAGAGGAGGTGGGTCCAAGCAACTAGAGGAGGTGGGACCAACCAATGAGATGTTTGGTCCCACCTCCTCTACTATCTCTCTATTGGTATTCTACTCTCAGAACACTTTTGTGTAAGTAAAACTCCCACGAGTGCATACCAGCCGTTCCACAGGGCTTACAAACATTCGCTCATCACGGCAATTTGTGCACAGGACAACCTGAGCGCCTCTGCCATACTTGTTTTTTGTTGGCACGTTATATTTTTAGCTCTTTCAAATTTGCTTTTGTTTCGCTTACTGATTCTGGCAAATTGTGAAAAGCAATTATCATAAAAAGCAGCGACGATGTGACCTTGAGTGGAGAGCCTGGTATCAGCACCCTCCTGGATGAAGCAGCCTGAATTGTTCCAGCTCAGTGCTCTCTAAATAATCTCCACATCTGTCATGCCCACTCGCATCCTAATGGTAATTGTTTTCTGATGGCTGATCATGATTTATCACAATATAAACCCATAATAAACATGCCTAATTTTTACTGTGTTTTTTCCAAGATGCTATAACCTTTGGATTGTCAACAAAAAGCTTCCCTCCAAAATAAATAAACTGCAACAGAGAAAGATTACAAAAAGGGTGTCTAATTATGAATCCATAGATTAAATGGAAGCCATGCATTTAGCTGTCTCCATCAGTCTGCACTAAGATGCATCACCCTTGGCGCTCAGAGAATCCCCTGCATTGTCTAATTGACTAGTCAAGCCAAAAAAATCTCCTTATTAATCACTGGCACAGTGATGAATTATTTTAACATTCACACAGGCCATTAACAGCACGTCTTCAGAAAGAGCCTCAATCATCTGGCAAAAACTGGACCGTTTATTCCTGTTTTGCTTCCCAGCTCTTATTTGTGAGATCGAATAGTCAGATATTTAAAGTGCAATGTTTTAAGGAGATATGCAATAATTTGGACTCTCCTCCATCCTCCTCCAAAAATAACATTCTCTATTGTATTTACTTGCATAAAATACGTTAAAAGGAGCAATAAAAGCTTGTCGTCTTGCTCTGTTTTAAAATGCTTTTTAAATTTCCGCCGTCATTTGTGGAGCAAGCAGCAGAATAATCATGTCACTTTACAGGCATACTGGTTTCATAATGCTCCAGTCACGCCCACAGTGGATTTATTCTCCAATACCAGCATTTATTTTTTATTCATTTTAATGTATTTTAATTTATGAAAGTTCTCTGCACTTTAAAGAAGGGTAACATGCCCTTTCAGCTAAAGTACCTGCACTACATGAATGCTCTTCAGCAGCTTCGGATGTCCCAGACCTCGGGGGCACATATAAATTGCAACCCGTACCTCTACTGTAAGTTGCTTCAGATAAAAGCATCAGATAAATGAATAAATGTAAACAGAAATGTCCGTGTGGCAGCCATGATCCAGACTTAGCAGTGTGCAGAAGGAGTATTAATTCTAGACATACACCACAATGCAATATTCAAACTACAGCTGCATTGTTTGCATTCACCATCAAAATATGCTCCTTATACTGTCAAGATTTTGCACACTTGCACTTTCATCCTTGAAGATATACAGTTTTATCTGTTTTACATAAAGTTTTATGTATATAAACTTTTAAAATTACATTTATTCTATTATTTTACTATTTGTTATTTTATTATTGTATTATGGTATTCTATTGCTCTATTTTAAATTTGTCACACCAGCCCTAGGAGTCACAAGACACTTCTCATTATATGTGTACCTATACCTATAT
>JAODLD010000040.1:17931353-17944197 GCA_026781065.1 Mormyrops boulengeri | reverse complement strand
ACAAACAGACAGACAGACAGACAGACAGACAGATAGATAGATAGATAGATAGATAGATAGATAGATAGATAGATAGAAATCTCCCTCATTAAAACCCATCTTCTAAGTGCTAAGTGCTTCCACAATCACTTGGCCACCAGGCCAAAACCCTAACCACTGGATTTTTAAGGCACAATCTCCATGTGGCACTCAATACAGCACATTCCAGAAACTGTCTCTGAATTGGGTACTGATGCTGGTTAAAAACCCAAACATGGTATATTCAGGCCATTCAGAAGTTTGGTCTTGAGTGGAATTCAGGAAGCACCTCTTCTCCTTCTCCTCTGCATTATTCAACATAATTGCAGAGCCATTTTCAGGCAAATGTCTCCCTGTCCTTTAAATAAATCTTGCCTTTCAGTCTTTATTTCCATCAATCCATGACTCCAAACAGATGAGCAGAAATCAATATTGATGTAGCAACGCCTACAACCTAACGCAGGGCTTCTGTGCTAAATGTGTATCCATCGCTAGCTGGCGTCAGCAGTCACAAACGTCGTAAAAATTATAACAACGTCAAGAATCTCATTGGAAGGATGGCATTTCTCTCTGAAACACTCAGCGGAAACTGAGTACAAAAGGCAGGTGTTCTGCTCTATTCTTAGATTGACTGGGGGTGAATCACTGTTTGCTGGACAAACGATAGCAAAGGTCACAGAACACAGTGATGAATCCTGCCTCCCAACCGCGGTCTGGTTCCCCTTTTCTTATCTTGCATCTGAAGGTGCCATTGGTTTCATTTATCCCCGCTGATTTGGCCTACCGGGCCTCTCTGTTCATTTGGGCTGCTGTGCCCAGCCACGTGCCTCTCTTTTATTAATGACTCCAAGCCACAGGCCATGTCTACTGAACAAACTCTTGTAATTCATTTACCACCAAATTTTGGAGGCTGAATATAAATTCAGGACAGATGAGCAGTACCTCGACATTTTCCACATGTTTTTTTCTCCCTCTAAGCAGATTGCCTAATAAATAATACAGCGTCCAATAAATGACGCAGTCGCATACAGAAATCCAGCCCGCAGGGACGGTCATTAATCGCACATCCGGTGCTCTCCTCTTTTAACCCGCCATTCATCTGCAGCATGGATAAACTCCTAGGGCTTGACCTTGTGAGTGACAGAGAGGGTTCCCTATTCATGGGCTAATTTCAGAGACGAGGATAATCATGGAGACATAGCAACAGGACAAACACTAAACCTTTAGCTTCATCTATTTCTGAGGGATGTCGGCATCCAAAATCCGAGGTCTTTATTTACGGGGTCAATGTAGTCTGCATATTCCTGCCTCCATGTAACTGTTTAACGTGCTGCACAATTTCTGCCTTTGAAAGTGAGGAATCTTCGCACTTCAGATTTATCACTATGCAATATGTGAAATATATAAAATACTATATAATGCATAAAAAACGTGGACATGGACTAGAATGAAAATGCACATACATTGTATTCTGAATTATTATCTGAGTTTTTACAGTTGATTTGTTATTTAAACTACCTGAAAATACCAACTGGATATAGGATAAAATAGCAACATCTAGATACAGTTTATAACTTCTGTTGCTTGATATAATTGATAAACATGAGAAATCAAAACATGTATTTTTCCATATTTCCATATATCTTATGAGAAAAACACAAAAGCAGTTTTCAAATGATCACAGCTTGAATTTACTTAGCACTGACCAAGATCTAGAACATGCAATTTCTGCAGAGAGCAGAGTACCTCATTTCAGAACATACCATTTCTGCAGGAACAGAATACCTCATTTCTGAACATGCGATTATTGCAGACAGCAGAATACCTCATTTCAGAACATGCGATTATTGCAGACAGCAGAATACCTCATTTCAGAACATGCGGTTACTTCAGAGCAGAAAGCCTTTTTCAGAACATGCATTTTCTGCAGTGAGCAGAATACCACATTTCAGGATGCGCCGTTTTTGCACATAATGCTCAGAGTCCACAAAACCTTTAGCAGTAAATCCTTTTATTCCAAGGCTACCCACTGCAATCCTATTCTCCCATTCATGATGCTGCATTGAAATGTATCAGATGTCTGTCTGTAGTAAACACCTAGCTGCTTCCCTCTCTTCCTGTAACGCCCCCCTCAAACTGGCACGTCCACCCCTGCTGATTGTTAGCCTAGTCACAGCCCAGACACCAGCTGCAAGCCTGCCTGTCGATTCCCCACAACGTGCCATTGGTAGTTACCCCCCCCAAAACCCACCAGGTGAAACAACAACGTTCCCCAACCCCCCCCCCCCCCCCCCCGATGCAGCATTACCTCGGCTGTGAAGTGTCAGTGAACTCACTGGCAAGAATTGCGTTTGCTTGCAGTGTAGTTACCATCATCGATATTTATTTCTGCATTTATTATTCTTTAACTTATATTCTAAGCAAAGCAATCTGGGCCAATCATTTTGGTAGGGGAACCGAATCAAAATAAAGTGAATTAAATGAGATGAGCCTAATAGAAATATAATGCCACTTGCTTAAATCGGGTTTGGAATATAAAATATTCTGGTTCAGAAATAAGGATTGCACCATATGAATAGCTATTATAAAATTCTAAAATTCATGTGTGAGAGACTAACCTCATTATAAAAAAGGACTCACCTGCTTAATGTCGTAGGCAAAAAGCACATATTTCATGTCTGGGGATATCGAGTATTTTGCGACTTTGAAAGCAACCTGAAAGATAAGGATACGAGACACTTATAATCTGCCGTATGACTCTAAGCATTTATCTTTCAAAGATGTTCAAAAGAGAGAAAATAAAACACCTCAGAAAGTTTTCAGTTAGTTAAATTTACATTTAGCATAATGGTATTTAGCTGAGAATAAATCTAAATACATGAAGGAACGTTATATCTGGTGCGAGAACATCCCTCACACTTGATTTCACTTTTCTGCAAATATCAGAACACTAAAATCCACAGTGTAGTGATGGGAAAATCCTTCAGTAAACAGATAAGGACACCAAGGATTTTTACCTTAATGCATTTTCGGTTTCATATCATACTCATCATTAGTGTCTCATCCACTAGCACCAAAAAACCGATTCCTGGTGTCAGATCCATAAATCATCAGTCTATTAATGATCAGCCTATTATTATTAGCCTGTTAATGATCAATCTGTTTATTATTATTATTATTATTATTATTATTATTATTATTATTAGCCTGAATCGACGTGATTCTGTTGCTTTGTTGAATGTTGGCTCAATGCATCAATTTCCCTCCTGGGATCAATAAGGTTTTTTGCAATTCTGATTCTGAAAAACACTATACAGTACACAATGCTTAAATTATTTGTAGCCAATTTGTTAATGATTGTTCATCATGGAATTCTTAACGATGTTCCTCGGTTCTGCAGCCTATGCAGCCAGTCAGGACGTGGCTTGACTAGAGTCAGACCCCGGGGTTACGCTTATTTAACCTGCTGAGAGACATGAGAGCCTCTTAAGTGCAGCCCTAAGTGATTAATTCATCTGTGGCACACATTCAGCAGTCAGGGCCCTCGTCAACACTGCGCCCAGGTGGGACGCCTCTCTTCCTCTCTCCTCTGCTTACTTCATTTTCTGTTAATTCTTTTCTGGATCTCTCTCTCTCCCATCTTCACCTTCTTTCCCCCCTTGTTCTCTCCTGACTCCGTGTAACAGAGCTGTAAGTATCTCCTCGCACCCCATATTACAATAACCACATTATCACACGACTAGACTTCTGAAATATCAGGGGTGTGTATATGCTTAATATTACTACTGTACATGGTGTTAGATTTTCCAGGAAACACTGAATTCTAACTTTTGGTGATTTATATACTGTGGTATATTAAGGACCCCAACAAAGCACAGTGTGACAAGCAGGGAACATCTTTAAAATTCACTCGGTGTTAATTAATAAGCTATTCCAGTAAAAGCCTGTCTTGCTAACTGTCAGCCGCTCTGGCAAAGTCATCTGACGTCTGTCAGCATCTGTCCCAGGGTGATGTGTAGGACTTTTAGTCTGTCTGTGTTAGCTAATATTTACGCAGATTTACTCAAATATCCTTGAACCCTGAACATTGACCCATTGACTGTTGAGACATCCTCCCCCCATTGTTTAAATCAATTTAATACTAATAAGATTTTTTTGGATGGGGGGAAAGCTTATAGGTGACCTCTGAAGTACTTTTTCCATATGGTTTTTACAAAGGCATTCAACACTCAAACATCATGTCACACTGAATTACGATGCATCTGTGCTGTCTGAGATAACTGAATAAAGAACTTAAGAAATTAATTTCAGAGAGTTTCACATGTGCTTATGCAACAAATGGTCGTGGAAATCCTTTCTGTCTAAGTGGCCAGGATTATCACAATGCAAAATCCCAAAGAGTTTGAGTGATTAGTCCAAGTACATCCAAAAACATGTTGATTCACTTATCTGCCTGAAACACACCGGATTACCAATGATGAGTTAACGGCGGTCATGGCTGGGGCATCCTAACTGGAGGGTGGGGGGGGTGTTTGTACACTACAAGTAACTTACAAACGTGCTGTTTCTCAGAAGAACGTTGGTCTCATTTGTGGCCACGTTGGACTTCAAAACATCACCATCCCGGTTCCTGTACACGACCTCCGATTCTGCAGGATAAACAGAAGGCAGTCGTTTGGTCAAGAAATGGTCAAAAAAACACTTAGGTGACACTTAGCTGATCTGAGTGCTGGACCATCAACCGTCAGAGGAATATTTCAGAACATTCAGAAATGATCAGCGGGGCTATCAAAAAGGCATTGGGACAATTTAAACTGTAGATTGCAGATGTGCATTCATTTCCATGTTTACATCTTTGAAAAGGAAATCTGTCCACAGATTATACCAGTTTAATTTTATTTACCTGGTCTCGTGAGGTTTTTCATATGCACACAGAACAAAGATCTCACCCTTCTAAGCAAGCAATTTGTCCTGGCAGTCTAAAGGGTGTCAGATTGTCTGGCAAACTTCCTGATTTTTCATCGTCACAGAGCCAAAGCCTCCAGCATGTTGCATTAGTAGTGATAGATATGTATGTTGTATTATTCAGAAGGGAGCGCGCTACTCCACTCCTGGTCTCTAATTCTCTGTTTCTCGTGAAGGTAGATGGTGATGTAATCTAAAATGCTTTTAAAGAATGACAGATGTACATTTTGCTTGAGTAGGATGCACAATGTAAGAGAGCGGAAATCAGTTTTTGTTATGTGAGAGGCGGACATTCCGGATGTAAAAGCATGTTTTTATGTTTTGCTTGTATAATACTCTGTTCCTCTAGTGCATCCCTTTCCACTTTGAGTCTGAACGCTTTTCTTTGAAGCAATCGCCCCAAAAATGTGGCACCCTCTAATATAAAGGTCAGGGGAAAAGGTCAGCGGCATTATTCTGTTTTATCAGTGGCTGAAAAAGGGGTGGCCAGCTTCGCCTGTGTCTGTTTGAAGATAACGTGGAAGGAAGATGGCTTTTCATTACTCGCAGAAGGACGTTCGGCTGTGCACGCGGACACCCGGCGCCCTGCCTCTCCAACACCTGATAGCCATTAATTAACGAGGCCCTCAGCCTAGCGATAGCCCAGCAGGCCGCAGCGCCAGACTTAGGCTTTGCTTCGAGAAGCCACCGCAGGCTGCTCGTCCTTCTAGAAGATTCTGCTTCATTATTAGAGGGCCATTTTGCCCATAGTGAGTTGAGCTCATTTGTAGAAATCTAGTGTGGTTTAAGCCCCTTATATTGTTGAACGAACAGCATTAATTCATCCATCCGTTTATTAAATTAAGGTTTGTTGAGCACACTTAATGTCCTATTAAATAATTTTGGCCAAATTAAGTTCTAAATTCATCCATCCATCCACCCAATTTCTGATCACTCATCCTGGTCAGGGTCTTCAGGGGCCAGGACCCAATCCCAGCATGGGACACAGGACTGGGTATGCTCTGAGCAGGATACCAGTCCATCGCAAAGCTTTAATGAGAAATGTCTTAATATAACTGATATGAAGAAATGTAATAATATACAACAGTATCAATTATCATTGACTTACCAAATATAATTCAAAGGTAAAAATCACTTGTTATACTTGTTTTTGGAGAATTTTGTCCAAGGCTACAATGTTGGTATTATTAAGTATTACTCTTGGAAACAGCACAGCTCTCATGAGAGACTAAACCAAGCTATCACACCACTGCTTCCTGCTTACTGCCCTCATCTTCCATAAATTTCATTCGAAAACAAGACACTGTCCTTATAATGATCTGTATGCTTTTCCTCCAGAAAGTGAGAGAGCCAACTGTGGAGAAAAATCTGAATCTCTGCACTGGTCAGTCAATGAGTGACCACTGAGGTGTTCATTCTGCACCCGGGTGCAGGTCTGGGAACCTCGGTCCAGATAGCAAAGCTCAGAATAGTGGGATTGGCGGGATTTCAGGCCAGAAGCATATCTGGCTGAACCACATGGGGACTGTGTGGGCAGATTCATGGGAGCATTCATCAATTCCCACCGGGAATTAGAGCCCCTCGCTCTCCTAGCGACCTCCCTTATCTCCAGCGAGCCCTGGTGAACCTGCCGCACTTGCTGCCGCACACCAATAGCTCCCGCAGTTTCTCCCATGCTGCAGTTTAGAGGAAATCCAGCAGGATTTTCAAACTGTCAGTTGTGTTCTGAAATACGAACTAAATTTTACCAGGGAGGATTTTTGTATTAGAAGACAAAAATCGTTTAATGTATTATAAAAAATAAGTAGAATGAAAAAACACATCCTTTTGGTAATAATCCTTTTAGTATCTTCATAAACCAAGCAGGCATCCTTCATCTCCCATATAAACCAAGCAGGCATCCTTCATCTCACACATAAACCAAGCAGGCATCCTTCATCTCCCATATAAACCAAGCAGGCATCCTTCATCTCACACATAAACCAAGCAGGCATCCTTCATCTTACATAAACCAAGCAGGAATCCTTAATATCACATATAAACCAAGCAGGCATCCTTCATCTCGCACATAAACCAAGCAGGCATCCTTCATCTCACATATAAACCAAGCAGACATCTTTCATCTCGCACATAAACCAAGCAGGCATCCTTCATCTGACATAAACCAAGCAGGCATCCTTCATCTCACGTATAAACCAAGCAGGCATCCTTCATCTCGCATATAAACCAAGCAGGCGTCCTTCATCTCACATATAAACCAAGCAGGCGTTCTTCATCTCGCATAAACCAAGCAGGCATCCTTCATCTCACATATAAACCAAGTAGGCATCCTTCATCTCGCATAAACCAAGCAGGCATCCTTCATCTCACATATAAACCAAGTAGGCATCCTTCCATCTCGCATAAACCAAGCAGGCATCCTTCATCTCGCATATAAACCAAGTAGGCATCCTTCATCTCGCATAAACCAAGTAGGCATCCTTCATCTCACATATAAACCAAGCAGGCATCCTTCATCTCACATATAAACCAAGCAGGCATGCTTCATCTCGCATATAAACCAAGCAGGCATCCTTCATCTCACATAAACCTGAGTTCTGGGTTATCCTTTCCACAGCATGTTTTTTTCCTGATACTTATGTTATGGGAAATATGTTGTTTTGTGAATTCCGAAATGTTGCAAAGTTGCAAATAAATCTTAGCAATAAAATTTTCCAGCAGGGAGTATGTAAAGGCTAAGCACACTAACTAAGCATGCTCACAAATTGATTTTATTAATGTTTGATAACACTTTCAATGGGATGCAACAGGCGTGGAAAGGTAAATCCCAATGGAAAGTGAGGAGTATTCACAGCAGACCCATGCCCTTTGCTGTGTGCCGGCCAGCCTTTTAGAATCCTGACAGCATTGGATTTCGATAAATCCTGCCGTGTTTGATAAGAGGAAGTCTTTCTCTAAGTTAGTGCTCTCACAGGCTGCAGCATTCATTTTAAAAACATGCCCATAGACATCGCTCAGCGCTCCCAGGCACCCCCACCCCCAGACAATCACCTGTCTGCCAATCATCCCAGAGGTCACAAGCAGCAATGTAACAACCTCCTAGTATAACACTCCGCCCCCCCCCCCCCAAGCACTGACTATATATAGTCATTATTGTGACAGCCCTTGCCTCTAATGGCCATCATTACTGATTTTCATATGAATATTTGAAATGTAATCCTTTCATACTTTTAATGTATGGATGGATGGATGGCTCTTTAAGCACACCCACTCTGTAAAATCTAGTCACAGAGTATCACACCTGGGGGAAGAGCTAGTTATACGTGACCCACACAGGTGCAAAGTGAAGGTGTAAAGTGTCAAATGAGTCAGAAAGGTAGGGTGTCAAATTCTTAGCCTCTGGTCACAGTTATGGTCCAGGCAAGGATTCCCGGGTCGTGGTCCCTCCCGGTTCTGCATACGTGCTGGTCATTTTTCCACCTGAGTGATTAAGTGCTTGGTGAAAAGTGGGTCACGGCACCCCCAAGAGAGGACAGCAGTTCCCGCCGATGGATCTATAAATGACTTAGTGCGACCTCCTCGTTAGACTGAACCACACTTTGAGCCACGTGACCAAGAAGTCCTCTCTGTCAATACGCCTCATCGCCGAGGCCAATGCTGACATTGCTCTGACATGCTGCCCAATGCCTCCGCTGCCACTCTGACGGGCCCCTCTAGACGCCCAGCTGTCACTCGGCCTTCCCGGCTGCCCAGTGCCAGTGAAAACCTCACCTCAGACTCCGGCAGTTACGTCTGACTGGTTTTTCACACACGCTTGGATAAAGTCAGGTCCTTCCTACACAAAGTACCAAGCGCATATTTCCTGCGGCCTTTCCTTCAGCTGCCACTCGATGTGTGTCGGGCATGCAAAATGCAACACATGGGTCATGTTCCAAGTAGAATTTTCCAGAACATTTTGCTCTTGCTGTGTAAAAACATTGGCTGAAATGTCCCATCTTGTTTCTCTTTTATCATAACTGCTGAGCATTTGGGAATAATCCTGGACACTAAAATATAACATTCCTGAAACCCAAAGAATACCACCATCTTTCCACCTTCCTTAACTGCTTATCCAGTCCAGAGTTACAGTGAGACAACCCAGGGCACTGCTCAGGGCACAAGTGCGGGAATACCCTCCATGGGGTTCTTCTGTTTTTTATTTCTTTTAAAAACCTCATGGGATTTTTTAAAAGAATGTCACACAATTTAACCTTTAGATGGTTGGATATTGCAAAGGACACTTTCAGCTTTGGTGGGCAAAGATACAGCAGGTGACCCTTTACTGTTGCATGAGCACAGAGCTTTCAGGCCCATGCTGCCCAGTCTCTGCGACACCAGTCGGCTGCCATTTATGCACTGAGCTCTTTATTTTACTTAGTGACCTCCCGCCTGCTGCATATCGGAATGGACTAATAGATCACTTATATAACCACAATCTTTCAGCCTCCAGGTTCTTCTAAGTGACGCTTCATTTTCGGATTGACATCACATAATGGCTGGTGGAGCAGAATAATGTGACGGGTGCTGTCAAGGTCTCCGGCGGTTGGTTTACCGCGTTTATCGTGATACATATTGATTCCCTTTGAATGCGCTGAGGATTTCATCAGAACAGGAAAAGGCAGAGTGCTGAACACTTGGAGGAGCCCCTGGCCCCCGTCCCCCCCCCCAGGAATTGCTGAACTGTCGAACGCCACACTTCTGTACCATCACACTTTTTAAGATTTACTTTTAGTGCAAAGCAATGACGTGATGTTGCTTTAAGCAACACAGAGTGGCAGCTAAGATGTGTCCCAGAAACAGGATCACACAGCATGTTACAGCCTTTTCAGGGAGCTCAGGAATGCCACTAATTTGGTCAATCGTAATGGCCTTTTCATGAGGTGTGACATCACGCGCTGGTTTTTTAATGAGCTTTTCAATTTTCGTGACATACCGCGGGAAGGGAAGGCAGCACTCAGGTAAGACCATCCGTACTGTGAAATATGACCTTCACTGGATCTTGTGTTGGAGGTAATTTTATTTGGGCAGGAGGCAAAACCAGAGCAGAATAAAAAGAAAAAGTGGCCAGAGATACAGAGAGGCAAATCCTGTAGGAGTAGCTGATTTAGTCTGAAAAATACCTCAGGCTGAGACGGAAATGCACCCCTCACCAGCATGATGACCTGAAGCGAACAACCAAGCACCCAGGGAAGCAGAGTCGGGATCTGAAGACATCTGGCCGTCGACAATCTGTATGCAGGCTGCCAAGGAGAACCTTAGGCTGCAAATGTACAAAGCAGGCAGACAGCCCACCTCGCGGCAGCTCCACCAAGCGAATTGATGCTTTATTTGCCACTTTCACAAGTATGAGCACAGGTACATCAGAATCCTTTTTGTATATCCCATCCTGCATATGTATGTGCTTGTGTGTGTGTGTGTGTGTATATATATATATATATATATATCACATCTTGTGTGTTTGTGTGGATGTGTACACACACATACACACACACACACACAGGTTTGTAATTACACTCTCCATTCATTTCTATGGGGAAAACTCTAATCCCAACAATGAACTGAAAAATCGTCCCCACAATGTCAACAAAAGAAAAACAGATTTTTATTACATTGTGGGGGACATTTGGTAATATAAACCTAATCCACAGAGCGAGAGAGAGAGAGAGAAAGAGAGAGAGAAAAAGAGAGAAAGCAACAGCACCATTCTCCGTGCTTTTTAGACTGTCCTGTTTCATTTGTCTGGGTGGCTCTCTGAGTAGAATGAGACAGAGGTTTCCCGGGAGTCTCCCCTTTACGTTTCCATAAGGGTGTGTGGTGGCACACAGACCTGTACTCATATCTTTTTGGGCGCCGTCCATTCATTTCTATGGGCAAAGCCTTAATCCCGACAAGGACATCCTTAACCCCTACCCAGCCCTAATCTTAACCATAAGTAACCAAACAAAATACAAGACTTTTGGTATTTTTAGTATTTTTATTGCAGTCACAGATTTTTGTAAAATTGAATTTCCCCTTGTGGGGACCGAAAAAATGGTCCCCACAATGTCAAAATAGCGAGTTTTTATCACATTGTGGGGACATTTGGTCCCCATAACGTAATGTATACATAGACCCCCCTCCCCCCCAAGCACACACACACAGTTGAAAGCAAAGTCTGGGATGTGAGGACAGGGTCAGGCTGTTTGTATATTTCAGGACCGACACACGACTGCTATGACTTTAAACCAGCGACCGTCTGTTCTCAGGTACGGAGGCCCAACCCCCACAGCCACACACCACGTGTTTAGTTCTTATCATTTCTCTTTAATATGTGATGAAAGGAGGTTCAATATATTTTTTTCACGCACGATAATTGTAAAGCTGTATTGATGAGCCCTGCATTAGCACGATACACTGTGCTCACACAGTCCTCTATGAAGCTGGCTTTAACAGGTAAAATACACTGACAGACGTTAAAGGGTCCTGGCTGCAGAAAGTAGCTTTCTGCTTTTGCCTGTGGTGCAGACCTCACTCACACATTATCTGATCAGACGAGGCTGCTATTCAGCTGACAGGCAGACTGATTGCACCATGTGAAAAGGGAAGGAAACAGTGAAATAATAAAGGTATTTATCCCAGGATTTATAAGCACAGTGGGATAATGTAGAGGCATGCAACAGAAATCACAGAAGATAAAACCGCTTTATTGTTATTATTGAACAGAGGTGTGTTAAAACGTCTGATGGAAAAGACCCCTCAAAGAGACCCCTCAAAGAGACCCCTCAAATCTGTGACAGTGTCTGAGATCTCAGATGGTGATGATTACATCTCCAGACGCTAAAACATTATTGCTTCTGGAAGACTACCCTGATAATTTAATTATTTTTGTACAGAGGTGGATAGTTCAGGTCGATAAAGTAAAAATCCAGACCAAGATTTTGTTCCAACCAACCAGATGAGTATGAAGAGTCACAGTAAGTACTCAACTGGTTGGTTGAAACAAAATTTTGGTCTGGATTTTTACTTTATAGACCTGAACTATCCACCTCTGTTTTTGAGATGTTTCAAGATGCTATGCATTCATTTTAGGAACACAGAGGCTACACTCTGGAGCAATAGGCTACTGCTTGATATAGCTTCTAAGAACTAAGGAGCTTGACAGATGGATGCTTCAGATTATCGTCTTCCTGGAGCATCCACTTCTAGCCCAGCTGATGCTATGTGCAAGAATCCTCTGATATCTCACAGCTCACATGGAGTCCACATGAAGGGAAAGACCCACCCAAGTAATTATGACTGTATGCAGACAACATAGACTGGTTGGCTTTTCCTAAACACCACAAGCGTTTTCTTGATTACCCTTCCATGTCGTCTCCCTCTTTTTGCTGACAGACTGTAACACTGAGTCCATCAAGGAAGGGTTATAGAGTTTATATACTGTAGGGTTATTGTATTTCTTTTTCTTATGGCTCGTGGTGATATTTCAGAAAAATGAACTGACAGGTGGGTCAACCTGCTGGCCTCACAGGTCACAGATTCTGCTAGTCAGCATTCCAGCAGATTGTCTAATTAATTAACCTTCTGTGTATCTGTTTTGATTAAGTTACTGGAAGGATTGCAGTTGACCAGTGAACCATGTTTACCTAAGCATGTCATTCATGGATTCTGTAAAATCGTTCCTTGTTATTAAATAAACTTCATGTAAAAGCCAGGGTATATATGTAAAGATGTAAAGGTGAAAGTTAAATTCTACAATGCACACATGCACAAAAGGGGGGGGGGGGGGGGGGGGGGGTTTTGGAACCGTGTGACACACCAAATTTGCCCCAATAGAGCCGAGTTG
>JAODLD010000040.1:17881821-17908605 GCA_026781065.1 Mormyrops boulengeri | reverse complement strand
CCACAGATAAGTTGGAAGGTATAGTGTGTGCGACCGATTTAATGAGCCACAAATGAGAATTAAACATTATAAAACTATAACTTTACTTCTGTTGATAATGGGCGCAGCAATCTTGGATTCTAAACTTGGGATCCTCTGTGCAGCTCCAAGATATTTCTCGGATCTTCGAGAAACGGGAGCGCGCATGTCGTCACTTCCGGCTTCAAAACTCAGAATCCGAGTTCGGAGGGCAAAAGGAACGCACTATAAAAACAATAGTACAAGGCGTTTCAGTCTTCAGAGACTGTCACCGCTATGGTTGGATTCCGCTGGTGGAGGAACCCAGCTGTTTGCTATGATTAGGATCTGCTGATTGAAGGACAGGTTACCCTGTCTCACCTTGGCGTAAGGACATGTGTCAATGTGTTAATCCAATAAATACACCTAAGTGCTATTGTATGCATTTCAGATTGTTAACTTCATTTTAGAGCAAATTTATGAATTAAGAGCAATTTTATGACCTTCCTCACATCACTGTTTATTCAGAACTGACTCTGAGGGCCTGGGAAATGAATAGGTGGACATAAATAATTGAATATCATAATGGTACCTCTTCATCCAGGAAAACATAGCCAGATATTTTTTTCTGAAGTGCACTGAGCCTCACAACAAGGGGGTATATTGCATGGTGATGCCATAGCAGAATCTATCTCGCGCAGTCGGCATGTATCGAACCTTGTCAATGAACAAGCAAAACCTCCAACCCCTGAAGAGGACAGAGGCAGACCGGTTTTATATATGAAAGGACACATTCATGCACCTGATTGATCTAATTGAATTCTTCAGAATAATGGAGTATGTTGTTGGACGCATTGATGCTTGAGTTAAACACTGAACTGCTTGATGTAAAATGAACACTGCCAGCAATAGTTGAAGATGTTCCACTGTTGCTTGAAATTATGACAAATGAAACTAGTCAGTTCCTGGGGGCTCCAGACCCCACTCAGCAGTAATACAATAACCGCACACAGTGAGTACAGTTCACACCAACTTCATAAAATGGCGGTAAATGGGTCGTTTCGGAAGAGAGCGGAAGTCGTATTAAATTTTAAGTCCCATCTTTCCTAAAAACCCTAAGCTGAGTCCCTTAGGGCCTCTGGAGCTGATATTCACAGCCTTGAAGGGCGCTCTGCTAATATAAGTGAATCACATGACCCAGGAAACCAGCCATGAAACAGGCCTCACGCCAGGGAGACTGCAAACGGACAACAGGGTGCTTGTGCTGCACGATCTCAAAGCATGTCAAAGACTCGTCTGTCTAGTAAGACACGAAAAATGTTAAATGTTACGCAATGGTACACAGTCCAACCAGTCATATTTACCAGAAACTCTTCCTGCAGAAGACAGCCATAATTAGAACTAA
Source organism: Mormyrops boulengeri (assembly GCA_026781065.1). Lineage (NCBI taxonomy): Eukaryota > Metazoa > Chordata > Actinopteri > Osteoglossiformes > Mormyridae > Mormyrops > Mormyrops boulengeri. The sequence continues at coordinate 17,907,203 of JAODLD010000040.1, read as the reverse complement.
ATTATCTTCACCCCGAGGTTAACCCTGCAGGAGCATCATGCTGCCATTCCAGCTTGAGTGAAAGCTGCACTTCCATGTAAGAAAGCACATCATACTGTACCCCCCCAACGCAGACCAATCCAATTATTTTCCAATTTTTTTAGGACCCCTGTCATTCAAAGGCCCTTGGAATTATTCTAACTCCACCCCCTCCCTCAAATCTGCACTTCCAGGTAAGAAAGCATACCATATTGGGCCCCCCAACCCAGACCAATCCAGTTATTCTCCTAATTTTTTAGGGCCCCTGTCACTCATCCCCCCCGCCCCCACTGTCTATCATGAGCCATTAAAACATGGGCTGATGGAGTTAGTGTATAGACACCCCCCCTGTCACCAGTGTAACTCAGGGCTCAGAAACAGCACAGGAATTGCGAGCGTAGCGTTCAGATAATCATCTCGTGCTTGGCATTGATACAAGACAATTTTAACAGCTGATAAACTGTATTGACAATACCGGGTTTGTCAAAACAATATAAAGTAACTGTAATAACATGCAAATGCAAAAGACAATTTGGGATTAAAGGTTTAAAGCAGATTTAAGAGGAGTGCTTTTGGAACAATCCACAGCAGTGGGAGCTGAGCCGTCCCCGTAACCCTTAAACAATGCACATGCTTATCGTCGCTGCCGCGGAGTACAGCTGTGTCTGCGATCACCTCCCTTCAGAGCCACTCCGGGAATCACCCCGTCAAGGCCGTTCTGATTTAATTTAACAGCAGCACAACCTTTTCTCTTCACTTTAAAATATACAGAGAGCAATCAAAGCCATTCAGTGGCCGCTTTCGGGAATGAAAAGGCGCACAATCAGAAACCCAAACAAGCAGCTCAGCTGCAGGGTGCCTGGTCTTCCCAGAATGCCGGACAGAAAGCCGGAAGTGCGGGAAGTGGGGATGAACGCCTCCCAGGACAGGTTTTCACAGCATCTCAGTACTTAGTTTAAATTTATTACCACAGCCCTCATAGTCACCGTAAGTCGTTAGACACAAGCAGATTAGTACAGAACTCACCAACACTCCTAGCGGCTTAACAAACAGAGCATTGTGCTAATGACCTGAAAGTCAGGGGTTCAAATCCCCCATGAATCATAACCTCTACCATAACTTGCTTTGGATGAAAGTGTCAAACAAATGAGGTTATGAAAGAACCAACCCGAAATAAATACTAGCTTTTAGGCTTTAATTATGCAGCCAACTTCCGCTGCGTCTATTGGTGTTTTTCCACCACACAAATACTGTACTTTCGGTACTTTCGCTTTTCCACTGACTCCTACTCGAGTACCCAGCTATGGTGGTTTTTCTCACTAGTAATGAATCCCATACTGATAAAGGATTGACCTCAGTGCAGTGTGGGGGGGGGCCAAACGGAATGGGGTGCTCTTTGGGATTTTAATACAAGGATGATGCATTTCATAATCTCTGCGACATAAAGAAAATCACAGAAGGGCCAGAGAGGGCGCTCTTCCGCCCCTATCAGCCCCGAAGTGCTCTGAGAACTAGCAGATGAAACCCATCCATTTCTTTTCAGCGCAGCTAAGAGTCTTGAGTGGAAGCTTGAGGAATATAAACATAAGAAGTCAGGAGTCTGTGATGATTCATGTCCCAGTGTGTTTCTGGGATCTGAGTATCTGTGAGTGTGCGTTTTTACCAAAGGCATTTCAAATACCACTTATCATGTTTTTTTAAGCACACATTCCTGTTTAACCCTCACGCCCGTGTATACTGCACATCACCGATGCTCCCTGCAGCTCCCGCATCCACATTGTCCTGTGCTACCTGCTATCATCTCAATATCCTCATGAAAACCAACCCACAAAAGTGACCCCCCCCCACAGGGCAGGCCGGCCGGCCGTTGCTGTAGTCTCCAGGGATGGTGACGATATTACCGGACCCTACAAATCCACCCTCCTGCATTTATTTCCACTTCATTCTTTCAGCCTAGTGCTCCTTTACACAGTTTCCCAAAATCAGGATGACTTCTCTCTTCTGGATTCATGTTTTTATTGTAATCTTTCGATAAACTACCCAGAAAAAAAGTGTTTACAATTACAGTATCGACTGACTGATTAGAAAACCATTTCGCAAAGCTGTGAACAACATAATTACATTAATCCAATTTACATATTGAAATTACTTCTCCAGACAACACTAAAGACTGAATGCTTACGTAATGTGTTGCACAGAGATGAGGTAAGGTCAAATTTATTCATTCACCTGTCAGCATCGTTATATGTTTACTTACATGTCAACATCCTGGACAACGAAATATTATATAATCCCCCGTGATTTCACATCTTTTCAAAGAGTCTCGGCTTGTCAGAAATAACCCAATGAGGGGACGGCTCCCCCTGCAGACGTGTGTCTGTGTTGCCTTCGAGTCACGCCACGATGCTCAGGGATAAATAAACCGTTCCTTGCCGAGCGGAAAACCGTGAAGTGCCTCCAAAGGTCTCTGGTGTCCTTGTTCCTTTCCTTGTCACTTGCACTCGCTACGAGGGGACATGCGCCAGGACTCTCCATTCGTCCCCTGAGCCCTGCAGCTCGGAAAGCAATTAAACGTGGTGAGCCTCCCCTCAGCAGCCATTTCTGAACTCCCCGTCCCCGGCGTGATTGCAATACGTTCGCTTTCACTTCTGATTAACGCCAGACTTTGGCCGTGTTAAAGCCGGCCGACCGCGGACCGCGCCGGTCAGCAACGCCCACCAGCATCTCTGTCCCATCAGGGAAGTCAGTAACGATTAGCACGATGCTATGAAGCGGCAGCGGGACATGCAACTTAATTCCCACCTGTCGCCAGTGCAGAGAAGCAGGCCGGGGGTAAAATGGGCCATCGAAAGCCTGCACTGTCTGGGTACAGTGTCCCAAAAGTGCAAGAAATAAAATTAGAATACCAAAAAAGGAAGGAAACCAGAAAAACACAATCCAAAACAGGAAATAGCATTTCTGTATGAAGGACAATTTACAATGAACAATCTGCTATTTCGTTTTTGGCCTTTCCATTTGTCCCTGGAATGATATTTTGCTTTTGAATCTGTCTGTTTTATTCTGTCCCTAAGCACCACCTTCAGCAGGCCATTAAGGAGCCAATCATACTCACCCGAGGCCTCCAGCACCTCGCTAACATGACCTCACTGTCACAGTGTGAGAGGGGATGGAAATGGGCACACAAACCCAATCGCCACACATTTGCTCCTGTGCTTTAATGTCCATTAGAAAGTCCTCTTCAATCCCGTAACTTCAGCTGATACTTTTGGCACAACGAATAACACAAAACGCATTCCAAACGCTGAATACCTATGAGAAACAGAACAGGGGTCCGTTCGTTTCATGTATGTCGGGATATGTCTCGCTATCTTAATCTGTCCACCGTTATCAATCTGCTTTACCCAACCTACATATCCTGCTTTATTACTATTTACAATACTTACATTAATAGAAAAACATTATTTGAAGTATAAAGTATTTCAGGAATGTTATATTACAACGCGTAGTTTGAACGGTTGCCTTTGTTATTGTTTTTGTTGATGTTTGGAAATACACTATATAAATAAGACATTATTATTATTATTATTATTGCTTTTGTTTTGATGTTAATGATAATTTATGAAGACTGTTACATGCTTAATTATTACTTAGTGTGGTTCCTAATTCATATCATCGGACCACTTCTGAGACTTCAGCTGACAAGATTCATAGCCACTCCGGGTCAGCATCTGCCTGCTGCCCCAGTTCTTGCATGATGACAACAAGATGAGTTAAAAACACCAATAGACCAGCATTTGTCTCCATATTAGAAGTCTGTACGACGTCAAACATAATACAGAACTGATCAAACAGACTCTATACGTGGGAATATTAGGAGAGGGTCTGTGCCAAAACACAAATCAGTACGCTCTACATAGACATTTGTAAAAAATACAGACATTACCGTTTTCTCTGATAAGGGACGAGCATATGTCACAAAATGATTCGCGCATTAGTATTTCCATCTGAAGTGGAAATCGGCAGCTTCGAGTCCAAGATGTGCTGCGCTTTTATGTACAATCTAAATTATTTATGAAAATATCTCAGCGGATTCATCTGATGTGGCGCTGTAAACCGTCGAAAGATTAAAGGCGCCGTTTGTGTATCTCCATCTTTATGTGCCCGAGCACTTCAAAGACTGTAAGCATGCAAGAAAACAATTAGAGCCTGATGTTTAAAAAGCCACCATCAAACACCATTAAAGAGCAGCAAAGGGACCTTCTCGAAGCTGGAAAACGGCGCCTGTCAACCGCGGTCCTCACGGCCCACCATGAGCTGCTGCTCGGATACTGCTAATCTCTTAATTAATAAGGCTTGCTCGAGATACTATTTAAATGCAAATCACATTACGGGAAACGTTAGTGGAGGACTTTCTGTAAGAAGGTTAAAAACATGTATTACTCTGATCACTAACTAAATATTCTCTGCTGCATAATCAGTTTAGTAAAGATGCTGATTTACCCATAATGCCATTGGGTAGTGCAACTGGGATACCTATGGTCAATAACAATTGGTGGGTCTAAATAGCAAGAACGCAAAGACCGTACCTGTGGTCTTGGCACGACTGGTTTTGCTAATTTGCCTTCCAAGAACAAACTTGAGGCACAATCAATCATGGGATTGGTCCTGTTCAGTGAGGATGCAACTGATGTATCCTTGATATCTAGGGCGGGGTAAGAACTACTCCGGGGATTTTTACCGTCCTCGTGTACTTGTGTTCTTAGTATCGGAACTGGTCTTCGACAATGCAAGATGACGTAAAACAGGTACACGAGACCACAAGTACAGTCAAGTATGCATATTGAGATTCACCCAATGACATGGATTCATTTACCCAAAGTCTTGCTTTGGTTGGTGTTCATCTGGCATGACCAGAAGTTTCCGCAGTGTAAAGCCAGCCACAGCCATCCCATGTCATCTGCACCAGGACATCTCCTCTCTCAGATTATTGACTCATCTGCGTCACAGCAGGAATGGTTAGAGTAACATGGAGCACAGTGAAATGGAACCCTGACTAAAAGCCCCTGGAGATACCAGCAAGTTCTCCCTCTTCAATTTTGACTCCAGTGGTAATGATATCCAACCCTATCGATGCACATATAAGGACACAGAGCAGGGCAATATGCTTAGTGTTTACTAGGGAGTCAAATCGAGGCCCATCCGGCTTCAGGGCGACGCAGAAGAGCAGTACCTGGGGGAGGCAAGCCATGTTTTTGTGTTGCGGATGCCAAATTACCAATTCAACACCGAGAAGCCAGTAGTTCTCTACCTTGGTTATGTACACATGGGAGCACTTTTCTATATTATTTATTATAACAATGCCAGACACCACAGAGCTGTCAAGTCCTCATGTGAGCTTCTATAGGAGCCAGTGTCAGTTTGCCCAAGAACAGCATTACAGCCATTTCATGCTTAGTTATGCTCTCTTTTTACACTCCCATGAAAGAGTTCTGTTTCCCAGCCTTCAACTTCCCCTTTGACCTCCAACCATGAATCAATCAAATCAGACCAGATGTGAATATGTTGTGTCAAGAGGGAACTAACCTCAAAGACGCATGTTCTCTATAACCACAAACGGCACATTTCCTCGCCAAGATGAGTTCAGTGATGTAAAACGGCGATGCTTTAGGGAACCAGATCTTGACATTTGAGGAGATGACGCTGTTTCTAAGCGGAATGTGCTCGGAGAAGTACGGCGCTGAGCTTTAAGGAGCAGCCCGGGTTTTCAGTGGCTTTCCAGCGGCAACCCCCTGGATCTGCAAATCGGTGCCCGTTAGAAACAAACGCACGCAACCGGACCGCTGCATTTGCAAAGCATGCGTGTTTACTGAAAGGTGTGCCTAAAACCGAATGAAAAAATATTTCTGAACTACAACTGCATAGCGAAATGTCGAGGCCATTCGGTTTCATTTACACCAGTTAATCAAGAGTGCCCGATGTGACCACATCGCTGGTAAATATAGTGCGCCATGCATTACTAAAGCCCACATTTAAAAGGGAAGCCGTGGCGTCTCTGAACACTGCATTTCTTCATTTGCATCCCATTTAGTTTTTTTTCCCTTCAAGTTACCTGATATACAATACGTGGATAACATAAACAGAACATCACAGAGAAGTATGACCAATCCTGGCATCCATATACAATCAAACCGGACCATAAACAACTGAAAAAACACTACATGACAAGCATTGAATTGCAGTACTTTCCACCCGGTCGTTGACAGTCTAAATGGTTTCTGTCCACCGAGAGCTCTAATTATGCAGCGATCCGACAGCTGAAAAGCTCCTTTTTGAGACTAATTGATATCACACGAATGGCGTTAGCCGGGATGTCATTTACCTCGCAATGTCCAGCAAACGCCGCACGAAGCGGCTTGCGAGCTCAAAAACCAAGCAGCTAACACACACGTAACACCTCACTAATATATGCATTTATTGTTATTATCCTAATGCGGAGTGCGTGTGGATGCTTGTGTGTGTATAAATATAGTGATACAAAGAAGTCTTTGAAGTACGCCGAGGCGCCGGCTGTCCGCTCCCCGCTGACCGGGGGTTTGTGTTAAGAAATGCGGTTGCGGGTCACGTATCCCAGCGGCTCATGGTGATTTTACTTATTTGCTGCGATATAAAAGTCGGCGTGATTTCCCAAAATATGCATAAGTATACCGCTGTCCCTTTGGTCCGGGAAGACCAAAATTCCGCACAGTAGAATGTCTAAAATAAACGCATAAAAGATGCAAACTAAACAAGATGATTTATGCAAAATAAATAAGATACTTAAAGAAACCAACAGGAAAGGGGTAATCGATGTAAGACGAGCGGACTGAACCGGGTAAAAGCAGGTAAACTGTAAATGACTACAGTCATTATTCCCGAGCCCAAGTTGACAGGCAGCCGGCGTCCGCTCCAGCGGTTACCTCGTCCGGCTGGGGCTGCTGGGTCCCTCTCTGAACCGCTTTCTCGCTTGCCGCCGTCATGCTGAAGCCTCGGGGATGACTGCCACTTTCCGGGGATAGTCCGTCCTAAACCGTACGCTGATGCATCCGGGTGCCGCTCGGTTCGGGATCTATCGGGATCGTCAAGGTGCTGGTGATGGACGTGCCGCGATTCGCTCCGCAAGCATCCGCAGAGGAACCTGAAGGTTGTGCCGGGTCACATCCCACGAAGACCGAGACGGGACAAGTCCTCAGATAACGCCCGTAACGTGCCGGTTTTTCCCGTGATGTGCGAGGCGGAGGAGAGGCAGGATTCCGAGCGGCGAGCTACTCAGCGATGCGCACATCTGGGGCAGCGTCAAATGGTCAGATCCTGCTTTCCTGCCTGTAAGCTGGAGACCCTGAGTCCCAAAGACAAGGGGGGGAGGAGCAGCGGGGCTCTGGGGATCACACACATGATGTAACGGGCATGTCTTGTTCTTATCATCCTTCAGATTAAGTACTATAAGGCTGGCGTCATATATTTATTTAAATTATATTAAGTCCTTTTAATCTGTACATTTCAATAGACCCATTAAAAACCATTGTAAAAGTGTTTATGGAGAGACGCCCTGACTGTAAAAATTATATAATACATATTTCTGATGAGCAGAAATTATGTTTGACTCCGCGAGCCAGTCCCTGTACCTCCTGCCTGTATTGTCATACGAGATGCACCTTTAGGATGGCATAACAGTTAGTCTCAATGGTCAAAGACAGTATATTTTATGGATATCAAATTCTTGACAAAAGCCACAAATGAAATACAGTTTGCCTGTTTTTCATTCCTCTCCAGCGATCACTGACAGTCAACAGCAGGGTAATATGAGATGGACAAATGGGACAGTCCAGAGACACAGACCATCCGGGCTCCTGTGCCTGAGAAGCCCGGTTTGAGGTCTGGGCATCACTAGACAGTCTTCATCTGACGGTGCAGATGATGGCAGCAAAGTGAATATGAAACAACCCTGGCAGAAAAGAGAATCTCCAACTGGGAGCTGAAACGGAAAGGCCAGCTCAGGCCCACCAGCAGGAAAGGAAGTCCGCTTACTATGAATTCTGGGATTGTTGTTATCAGCCACATCCCTGAGATGATTTCCCAGTAGCAGCCAACACCAGACCCAGCTCAAACATATTATGGGCTGTATCTCGATTATGGCAGTCCATAAGGAGGCTGATGGGTGATTTTAGAGAACAATTTGTGAAGGGCCCACGTAAAATCTTTCAGTGGAATGTTGAAGTAAAACAGCCACCAAGGAACCACACTAAAACTCCGTAAGGTACAGCACATACTTAAAAATGAGCAGAATTTTTAAGGAGAACATCACAAAAGAGGACAGTGAAAAGCACAGCATGGTTCTGGGATCTTAACTTCAGTCTGTAAAAATAAGCTGGTTTGATAGGATCCTGTATTACAAATTCAGGTGTAACTAGGACAGTAGCAGCAAGGTCTTTGTACAGTCACATTCAAGGAATAAAAAATATATACACAAATATACAGTGCTTCGTCTCTCACTGTGAGTGTGCGTGTGTGCCATTCATACAGTGGTAATTCACAGTCTGCAAGGTTTTCATTTTCTAGATGCAATTTAGATATCAACACAAATTTTAAAAGCTTTCTTTTAAAACCATGAGATCTGAACAGTCGCTTGCTGGGTTAACGTTAGCAAGCACAAAGATATTTTCACAAACAGGCTAAGACTGAAATGAGCCGATACCTGCACATTATGTTATAATTCTGGCAAGGTGTGGACGCTGCAGGAATGGAAGCGTGATAAGGACGATGTGCGTGAATAGCATGTTTACAAATGCTTAATAAATAATAGAAAAGTCTCCAACAAAGAATCGCCACTTTCTGGGGCGAAAATTCCAGACCACAATTCTGACAAAGTCCCCTCATTCCCCTTCATATTTTGCCTTTCCATGGTATGGCTGAACTCCTTATTAGTAAAATATGACGAGTGTGTTAGCTGAGGACTCACTTTAAATATCTTTGATTTATATATATGTCCCGTGGAAGGCGAGTTGATGGGTTAGGACTGGAGGAAGGCATTGTGGGATTGCTGTCAATGATTTAGGTCTTAGGCATGAAGTAAATCGTGTGTACGTGTTGTTTTGCTGAGAATGCAGGATGTTTCTCTGATGCCCTCTAGGTTTAGTCACAGGTGGCTGAGTCACGGATACGGCAAGTGGGCTGGTGGTAGGGCTGCCCGATATCAGATCTCGATATAATCACAATTCTACAGCGTATGGGCAGTAATCAGACGGGCTTTAGAATAGATGACAGGTGAAACATTTGTCTGGACACCAGCTTTTCAGTACTGTATGGCCGTTTACTTACACCCAGAATTTGGTAATCAGATTAGTAGTATACCTAAAATATTAGTGCTAATTTAAACGGCAAAAACTACTATCACACCACCAATGTCTTTTTACCTTGTTTACCCACAGTATCTCCTCTTTTAAAAGATGTTGCGGCTGCAGAGCTGTCCCTGTCTTCACTGCGACTTGTGCATATCGCTTCTATGATTTACCAAATTAGTAGTTTGTGGCACAATTGCACAATTACTAAACTGCTTACCAAACTGTGGGAGGTCAACCAGGGCAGGGTGCACTGAGGGGTTAAGGTCATGCGGTAGTCATGGGATGGGGTAACTAAGGAGGTAACCAAGGCAACTAGGTATAAGTGATGTGCCTCGAGGTAGCAACTGACTGTAATTAACATACCTCTCAAAGTATTAACCAATCATAGTTAATGAGCTTTTTGATAGGTGAAATGTTTTTTGAAGAAGCAGCCAATCATAATATCAATATGCTTTTTAGGGAAGCTTGAAAGAGGTTTATACAGCATTGCTGGGTGCGTCACTACCATGGAACACGGCCACGTTGTCGATTTTTTGCTTCTTTTCTGGCAACCTCAACTTGAATTATTTTCAAAAACTTCAACAAGTATTTCAATAAGGGATAAGGGTCAGTCAATTAGTAATGTCAATCGTAAATAGTTTGTCTTCCACAGTCCATGTTGTGGTGGAGCTGGAGTCTGCCTCAGGGAGCCCTGAGCATGGTGGCAAATAGATAAGATGCCAGTCCATTGCAGGGCACACACTTCATGGCGAAATCAGAGACATAACTCATTTAGCCACGTGTGGTTGGACCTGGACAGGAAACCCGCACAAACACAGGGAGAAGCTGCAGATTCAACACACACAGAACCAGGGCTGGATTGATCACCTGGCAAACCGGGCATTTTCCTTGTAGGCCAATGCTGGCTGGCATAATTTATCGTGGGGGGCCCCAAACTCCAGGGCTGACATTTAATCCCAGTCCAGACTTGCACAGGACCTTAGTTGTATTTGAACCCTCAACACCTCAGAGGAACATAAATACACTGGCAGATTCCCTTGAAAACATTAAATTATGCATTAAATTGGATGGGGGTGGGGGCGTGAAGTAAAAGGTGAAAATATGTCAGGGGGCCCAGAATTTCTGTCTTCGCCCCTGACAACACTACCCACAGAGCCACCCTTAAATACATAATTACTAGAGATAATCAATAATTCTCTTTCTGTTTTTAATTAATTTTCACTTTCTCAGTGATTACCTGTTTAGAGCCACTAATTAGCTAAAGAACAATCCATGAAGACAAAATAAATAAGTGAATATATTTGCTCTCGTTAAATTTGCATGTGACCAAATTAAGGCAGTGCATTTTATTAGTGCCGACACGTGTTACAGGCCTGCCAGTGAGTACAGCTGTACCCAATGTCCTGAAGTGACACTTTTTTCCCACCAGTGTGAATTGTGCAGCACATTTATTAATATCTCAATCAAGCCTAATGACTGTGCCGTGGTGACCCGGGGCAGGCGGTGTGCACGCGGCACTGCGTGCTGCCCCTAATGGCCTGTTTCTTGGGGAATTAGAGACCCCTATTGTTCACGGGAAGGCAGCCCGGTCTCCCGTTTCCCTGAACCAGAGCCACCAGGCTGGCGTAATGCAGTTCGGACGCAGGGAAGGTTTGATTGGATCGTGCTGCAGATTGAGCTTCTCCCTCACTGGTCTCAAATTACTTCCTAATGTCGCATTTGTTCTCAGCAAACGCTATCTTAATGAAGTGTCTCTAATCCTCCCATACCAGGGCATTATGGGTAGGATGTGAAACCAACAGCGTAGGAGCTTTGCAGACAGGGTTAGAAACCAGTAACCGCTAGAATGAAAATTGTCACAGTCATTTAAAAGCAATTATAACAATTTCAGTAAGCTATAATTCAAATAATCTCTTTTAATGCCTATTGGATGGATTTATTTAAGTCATTTTTGGATAAAAGGATTTGCCAAATGAATAACTGCAAATATAAATGTAACAACTTCCCACTGTATCATGTTAAAAGAAGCTCAAAGCAAGTTTTCAAGCTGTAAAGATTTCATTTATGTATATATCTATAAACAGTTTTTTTTTCATGAGGTACTACTCCTTTGCTTTGAAACCAGCATAATCTTTATTAATATAATCTGACTTCTTGTTTAACAAAATAAACAGTTTTGTCAGTCTGGAGTATCATCAGTAACTTAAAATTCACATCAAGTCACTGTGATATCCTGTTGGGTTCAAATTTGGCAGGAAATGCACACTATCAATACTAAATCAGTCCTTTTTCATGATTACACCCTTACACCCTTTCACCGATGTCAAGTTTCAAAGCTGTCCATGGTAAATAACTGATGATGTAGAAACACTTTTTAGTCAAAATCAATACACGTCAAATTCAGAGAAAATCCCCCGCAGAAATTTATCTCAGTGGTTCCAACCCGCTCCTACGGGGGACCCTCAGACAGTCCACATTTTTGTTCCCTCCCAGCTCTTGGTACAAAAAGGAGTACTGTCTGGGGGTCCACAATGGCCGATTTGGGAAACACTGATTTCTCCTCCCAAGTCTGCTGCATCCCTGATGGTGCACTGCTGTAGTATCTGCTTGAGATGGGAGGACAGCTGTCAGAATCACATTAAGCACACAGAGCGGTCCAAGGTCCAGCCATGTTGTGGCAGGGTCGGCCACTTAAGCCCCAATCTGCCACCTGCATGGCCAAGGACACACATCCATGGTCACTGTGTCATGCAGTAACGAGGAGGACAGGTCACACTCACTTAACGTCAGACCCTCTGGGGCTTTAAGTAACTCCCCCAAAATGAGGGTTAGCGTAAATTATAAACCAACTGATACAACAACATCTGTGCTGATTGGCTGATGGGGACTTTGAGGAGAATGCTGGACATACCCACTTCTGGCAGACAGTTGCCAGTTGAGTTCAGCCTCTCAGGGGCTGTCATTATAAGACCTTCCCACTACAGGCCGCGCAGCTCACTGGAGCGTGTCTCACGGATTACCCTCGACGATGCCTGATGAATTGTGATTCCTCGTGAATTGGAAAAGATCGAGATTACAAGGGGTTGTACTATAAAACCTCCACCATCTCTCTTCAAAAGAAAGCAAGGGACAGGACAAAGCTTTGTGTTTCTGGAGAGCAGGCCAGCTTAGCCCATCCCTGCACCGAATGCTTATTGCTCTACAGGAATTAAGCTGTATTTTAGCTAACATGAGCTCCACCGGTGATTTGCTGTGAGCATTCGTCTCCTCCTGTGGAACCAGCCCAGCCTCCCATTACCTCCTATCCTTTCTGGGCTGTTTTATGGGAGTATTTCAAGAAGCCATAATTTCACCCCAAGACGCACTGATGTATACTTAAAATGTACAAAGCATGCAGATATTTCCCTTGGACGCCATAAACTGTCGAGCCAGAACTTATTTGCAAGTCTTATACTGTAGAAAACCAATTATGCTTTTTGATTTTTATGGACTCCATTTTAAAAAGTTCATCCTAACAAGAAGCTAAACATGTATATTTGCAACTTCTTCTACAATGTGGCCGATTTCCCTACAAGTTAAGAACAGGCATTTTAGTAAATAGGCATTTCAAGAAGATAACTCCTCCTCTTTCTATATGCCTGGTAAGTACACACACGTTTTAGTTCATACATGCAGGTACCCACATTGAGTAATGTAATTTATCCAAAAATATTATCCACCCACCCACCCATCCATCCATCCTTCCATCTTGCTGTCAACAGACTGGATAGGGCCACTAACAACAGTAACATTACAGGTCATTCATACACACAGACAAGGACTCAGGTGGGAGGGGCTGCTGTTCAGAGTCGGCAGATTAACTGAGCTACAAGTAATGCTGTGGAAGGAGCATCACAGTGTCACTGGTAACGTTCCAGGTAAAAGACTCAGGCTGCCATCACAGCGATGCGTGTGGACAGGCGATGTGTATGGACAGGCGGGGCGAGCGGACAGGCGATGCGTATGGACTTCTTGTGCTCAATGTAGATCCATGTGTGTAGACAGACGATGTGTGTGGACACGCGATGCGTGTGGACAGGCGATATGTGTGGACAGGTGATGCATGTGGACAGGCGATATGTGTGGACTTCTTGTGCTCAATGTAGGTCCATCTCTCAACTGCTAAATGCACAAGCAGTGATCGAACAGCAAGCTTCAAAGAAATCACCCCAAGCTCTTTCCCCTTGAGAATATTATACATAATCCTTATTCGGGTGATCCACAAACAGCATGTATACAAATAATAAATATATTATGTCTATGTATCCAGACCAGTCAGTTGAAGGCATAAAAACCTGATGTGCATCGATAAAGAAAATGTTTTCAATAAATGCTATTATTATTATTGCTGTTGTTATTAACGAGAATTAGAACAATAATAATAATAATAATATAGGATCATGAAGTTCCTACATATGTTGACCTATCAAGAGTATATAAGCAATAGCACACTGGTTTATAATAATAATAATAATTTATTATTAGGTCTGCCGTTACTTCTCATTGGTGAAAAAAGGCTACGTGTGATTAGCTGGATAATCATTCCTGGCCAATGAGCCGTGTGAGGGAGCTGTCGATGTGACCCAAAAAGCCGATAGTACGGTAATCTTCAAATCTACAGGGAAAGTCAAAGTACAGTACAGTTAAGAAAGCATGCAGAATCCATTACAGTGAATCATAAAGGGTGTGACACGAGTAGTCATTCAATGTGATTGTGTTGTCTTACTGTACTATCAATCCCATTTAAACGTAGCATTATTGTAATTGTGCTCAGTGAGCCAGACTCCATAAGGTGAGAGCAGGTTGGGGGATAAAATTTAATTTTATAAAAGAAATAAAATGTAAAAGTTTATATCTAAAACAAAAATGGTGTTGCATAAATGGTCACATCACAAGTGGAATTAGCACTGCATGTATAGCAGGACAATTAGCATTTGGGGTCATTTCTGTGAATGAGGTATTGATTAGCCAAAGATGGTGTGCTTGTTAAAAGAAATACATTGGTGTATTGAATGGTTGCTGGAAATACTGAGCTTTTTCACTAAACTTGGATAACAGCTTTTGACAGACAAATTACTCCAGCACCATGGAAATTAAAGCCCACGCCGCACATATATGCATTTGTAAATGATACACGCAACACATTAAAGGACAAGATGCGCAAAGCACATTCTGTGAATAACCATCTTTACTGTCAGACTCATAGAGTCACAGCAAAAATACCACCAGGGGGCAGCGAATGAGTTAAAGGGTCCTGCGGAAAGCCCCCCTTATACTCAAAGGCCAACTCGCTATTTCAAGTCTCCACAGTCAGCTCGCACTGCATCTATCGGAGCACCAATCATGATGCGGGCAGCATGTGACATCACGTAACTCTGTCCAATCACCGCACAGCAGGAGTCAACAATGAATGGGGTATGTGGTAATGGCCCTAGCTGAGACATGGCGGTGGGTAGGCTGAGAGGGAGGGGCATTGGGCAGCCCCCGGCGTGGGCGTGGGGGAGGAGGCAGAGCGAGTGCTCAGGGGGCAAGTCAGAGAGCGAGGGATGGTACGTCTGTTTTCAAAAAGAAAGCTGTGGTAAGTCTTTTAATAAAAAGCCTCAAGAAGAATCATGTGTAACCGTCTTTAAAAAAATCCACGAGAGTGCACAATTAAGAAGCAGATCACGTTACGCGTTAAACAACCAAACTAATTTAACATTTGACCAAGTCCAATGAATAATAAAAAAGCCAAACAGCCACAGCTCACTGATACCGTGGTGTATAATTAAGAAATGACTTGACAGCTCACTAAGCTTTTATTTCAAAGCAACAGCCTGCAATTTTATATTTGCAGCAGACATCCTGGACCAAGATGAGATGCGTTTACCTGTCGAAAAGTAAACCTGCAGAATGCTTTAAACGTGTTCACCCTGCACCCTGCATGTTAAAATGTGAGTGACCCATATCAGGCCGTGAAAAGCTTTTACTGTATCTGTATCTGAGCATAGGACGAAGCATGTTTACATTTATATTTATGGCATTTAGCAGTGCGCTAATGCAATCCGTTTAATTCACCAGCTATGTTACTTCCGAAAAATGTGGTTTGGCTGTTTATCACAGTATTAATCCCCAGTGCCTGGAGCATAAATTTGGCAGAAGAGAAACTGCCGGAAACAGGAGCCACGAGAGAGGGCTGGGTGGGGTCCTGCCTACTGTCATACCACCCTGTCATTCTTTGAGGGTGGTCATCCTGGAAAGAGCAGACCTGTAGGCAGACTAGCATGACAGGAGACCTTCAAAGCTTATGGATATTATATCTGATCCGGTAACACTATTTGATGGGGCACAAATAATATAGTATTGAGCTCTTACCTATGTACAGTATTAATTAACCACAAACTAAGACTTAGGTACATACCGATCACACGTTTATTCATTAAAATGAATCGTGATGCATAATTTATCTCAAAGTTACTATATCTGTTAAATCTGTAAACCTTTGTGAACTACTGAAGGAACAAATAATTAATAACACAAGTGAAACATTGATCTTATGTTTGTTCATCATTAATGAATCATGGCACATCTTTTATTTGACGTATCAACTATATTGGTTCATGATTTGTTCATGATTTGTACTTCGAAAGTAACTACTAAGAATTTGTGTCCCCTCAAGTAAAGTGTTACCTACGATCCTTCTTCAGGAGTTCCACAAACAGCATGTATACAAATAATAAATATATTACACCTATGTGTCGAAATCAATCAGCCGAAGGCATAAAACCTAATGTGCATACAAACTCAAATCGATAAAAGAAATACTTTCAGTAATAACACAAATAATAATCATAAACATATGTTGAATGTATATGCCATAGCATATTGATTACTGTCTGTTGTTCTTTCTCATTGATGAAACAGACGAACATCATAGGAGACTTCCAGAGCTCCCCCCCAGCACTTCCCTCAGCTCCCTCAGCCTTCAGCTCCTGACCTCTCGTGGGGGGTGGACAGACCCCGCCATAAGATCTCCCCAGGCTGTGACCAATCCAGGGTGACCAGCCTCCAAAACTGAGGTTCTGTCTGAAAACTACTCCGTGGCCCTGTGTCACATGGACTCCCAGGCTCGAACCCCATCTTGCACTTCATCCCCATCTATTTCCCCAGAAGTAACAGGGTACCCTCCCTCTGCCCTACCCAAATCCAAGTCGCAAGGTGTTCCAACCCTAAGGATCCTACAGAATGCCTTTGCGTGTCCCCCTCATCAGAAGGGGGTGCCCTATCACAAATGCTTTCGTTTTCCCTGCGGGGACTCCTTAGAGCCATGGGGACCACACCCTCTGTCCCATAGCCGACGCGGGACTGTTGGCTGGCAGACCCCCCACTGTAGCAAATTAACAACTCACCTAAAATCCATCAGTAAAGCTTTTCCAGGAGGCTCACCGTAGCATGACGACAGGATCCTGGCCCTGAAAGTTACTCCCACCTGTATCCCCCATGAGAGCAAGATGGAATTCGTGAAAAACTGCCCAATTTCCCCGCAGGGGTGAATAAGTGCCGCTATTTTATTCTTTCGCTTTAGGCCTTTACTTGACCAGGAGATTGCTTCATCGCTGGAGTCCAGCCCACCTACAGCGAACTCTAGCTCTACTTTTTACCACTTCAGCAGGCCGCCGGTCTGCATGTGGGCCCGACTGCATTTCCGACGTGGCACTGGGCAGAAGTTCAGTATCTGGGGTTGCTCTTAGGCTTTGGCCAAGTATCTCCAAATCGATGGCGCAACTGAAGGTGTCCCCCACCTGGACTCCAGCACAGCAGGGCTTGGGCACTTGTTACCCAAGATCCAAATGCTTCTCTCCCCTGCAAAGGGGAGCCCCAGATTTGGCTCTGTGCATCAGGGTCCTCTCCCGCTGTCCCAGACAGATCGATTCCTCATCCCAGGAGATGATTGTGGCGGCAGAGAGCCGGGGGATCTCAGAAACATGTGAATCCCAAATAGGAAGACGACATGGCAGTGATCGGTCTCATTTTGTCTTTTCCTCTTTTTCTTTGTGTCTCTACCTTCATTATATCCCCCTGTCTTTAGGGAGACCCTGTCCCGCGACTCAGTTTGGCAACAGAGGAAGTTAAATCTTTTACACTTGCAAAACAGCACTGATGACACTGTGGGGCAGATGATTGGCTGACTTCCCTACAAGTTATAAATGATAAATAAATGATAAATCCTTTATTTGCCATTTGCACATGCATAAGTACATTGGAATTATTCTCTCCACCTGCCCCATCTTGCTGTATATAGCTTGGGGGTCATAGCGCAGGGTCAGCCAATGTGCGGCACCCTTGGAGCTGGGGGTTAAAGGCTTTACTCAGGGGCCCACAGAGATCTTTTGAACATGGGCAGACAGCCAGTCACTGCCCCATTTGCCACACTCATAACACCACTGGAGATTCGGTTTTGCAGCTAGCTAGTGTTGAGCATAGCTATAAACCACACCGCTAATGCTATTAATAGCACCATCTCACAGCATATAATCATTTACTGATGAGTAACCAAACAGGTGTGCTTCTTCGGGCATATGGAACAGGGGCTTCCATAAAATACCCCCATCAGAGGGTAGCGCCTTAAAATTTAATGTGTCTGTCACAGGGCACCCCTCCCATCGTTAAAAACACGACACCATGAAGGTGTCAGACACTCTACAGGAAACAATCTGGCATCGATTTATGTATTTGAAAAGCCATTCTAAGCACTTAAATACCCTTTTAAGACTCAGTACAAATGACTTTCAATGTAGTGCAGGCCATACCTACAATACTGTTTTACCACGCAACATACTTTTTTAATCAGTTCAATGTAGTTTGATATCACATAGTTAGAAAAAATCTCAAGTATTTATATGATATTAAATAAAGATAAAGATTTGGTATATAGCATAAGATAAAGTGTGTGTGTTTGTGTGTGTGTGCTCGTGTGTGTGTGTGTGTGTGTGTGTGTGTGTGCGTGTGTTATGTCTATATTACTTTGTGGGAACCAAGCGTCCCCACAATGTGATAAAAACCCGTTATGTAAATGTTTTGGTTCCCACAAGGGGAAACTCGAACTGTAGTAAACAAATCAGTGACAGTGATCAAAATTTCAAAAGTCTTGTATTTTGTTTGGTTACTTATGGTTAAGGTTAGGACTGGGTAGGGGTTAAGCCTATTAAGGTGCGTTTGTGTGCATGCGCTGTGCAACATGAAAGCATATGTGTAATAACCTATAACTGTAGCGACTAAGCCTGGCAAGGTGACACTTACTGTCGCTGAAGTTTCGGTTTTTGTTCATTATATATAATTTAATCTCCTAAATCTTGATTTGCCCTCATGCCTTTTTTATTATCAAAAGCGTCACTCTCTCACATGGCTAATATCATCCTCTGTCTTGGTTTCTCACCTTACTTGCCCACATGTGGTCAGTTTTCATTGCACGCTGAAGCCAGCCATCCCTGAGAGGGACACTCACCTCCTCGCACCCGTATCTCCCACCTGGCCTCGTGGCTCCTCCATGCTTCTGCTGGGTGCCCTCACTGTGGGCTACTGCTCTTTTCGCACTGATTACAGACTGAAAAAAAAGCTTCAGAGCCTGGTACCCAGCTGGTGGACATTCCGTAATAATGCTCTCTCCGTCCCCTTCTGTTTGCCAACGGCGATGCTCTCAGACTGCAGCTCCTCACATTTGAGATTTAAAAACAAACTCTACTCAAAATAAGTCAGCGATATTATGGACTAAGAACATTTTACATAGTTTGGATCTTAAATTTGAAACTGACTGAAGGAATTCAGTTTATACCATTTTTTGGGGGGGAAGGCCTTTTACGGGGGGGCTCTGGCACCCCATTCAAGGAGCTCCTGATGTTTTTAGTCCAGCAGGAGTTTATAAGCAGTGAGGTGTAATCAGCGTTAGCCGACCCTCCTTAATAAAGATGTCTCAACAAAGGGTGGCGCTGTCAAACCAGGCTCCTTACGGGTTACACGCTATGATGGTTTTCACAGAACCTAAGCTCTCGGCCTTCATAAATGTAGTAATTATTTGATGTATTATCAAGTGTAAATCAGGCATTAATTAAACTATATAGCAGGACCTACGGGGCTCCATGCTAGGCCTGCAGTTCGTGTTGTGAATGTGAAAGGCCCCGACGTGGCCTGTCTGCCACTGACTCACACGCCCTAAGCTGGTGATAGTGGTGTTGGCTGAAACGTTTCCTGGGGTGAATTAATAATAGACGTTAATAATTGATGTCTACATATTTCACAGCCTATTCCACCGCTGTAATAAACGTAACATCTGCTGGTTCTCAAATGGCTGCATTACCATTTGTTTCTTAATTTGCATAGAAATTCCGAATCCAGTCTAAAAGTCAGAACTTTCTGTCCTACACAGCAGGTGGGCAGCCATCTAATGAGTACCGGTTTACCAAACAGTGACCCCTATTTGATGTTAAAAATATTGCACCCACTTAGAAAAATTAATTATAAGGTATTCAAAATATTATCTCAATAATTTCCGGCATGCTGAGTATTGCGCCGGAGGTGCGCAGCCGGAGAAGTGCTCCGAGCTCCGCCCTCACAGTCATACGGTTCTCCCTGTTATCAGCCGGAGTGGCGCCGTTTGACGGCTGCTCTGTGACATCAACGCCGCAGGGCCGCTCGCAACGGAGACGTGTGCTCATCAGGAGCGTCTGCCCTCCCTAACGAGCCCTACAGAGAGGAGGGGGTACATCGGCTCAGACGAGCATTCAAGTACCCGACAGAGACCGAGGAAACAGCCTCCTGTTTCACAACAGATTTACGAATTGAAATTATGCTTTATTTGCCATTTGTACAAGAACATTGCAATGCTTCTTTTCGCATGTCCCATCTCGCTCGTCTTTGAGACACACACACATATATAAATACACATATTAAAAATATATGCACTGTTAAGAGAGAAGCTTAGGGTTTCTGCACAGGGTTGGGTCATTTGGCTAGTGTCCCTAGAGCATTCCAGGGCATTAAGGGCCTTGCTTCGAGGGCCCACCGGAGACATGGGATTAGAACCGGCAATCTTCTGATCACAACCACAGAGGTTTAACCCACTGATCTGCACTGCACCCTCGTTTGTCCCGGCTATCAGCAGGGAGTCCTGAAAGCTGAGTAGCTCCTGCTTTTTCAAACACGTTACAGCTCAGCAGATATCAGACGCGTTCCTGAACACATGGCATAGATACCAATAGCATTAGCATGACCGATGTTCACCTGAGCACCTGCTTCTGTTTGCTGTCACTGTTTGCGAACATAACGGACACCAAAATGCATAGCTAATGGATATATATTCACCACTTAGCACCAATTATCTTTTAGTGCTTCCAGTCAGGTTCTAATGAGTGGTGGAATCGCTTTCCGACATGAGAAATGGCTGTTCTATAGCTTTTCACGAAGCAGCAACCCCGGAGATGCTCGTTTCGAACCCGGCATCATTAAAAGCAACATTAACCGAGGGAAAATATTAATAATACTCTGAGGTCCACTGTCTCCTATGCTTCTTGCTACTGTGACTATTATGATGATGGTCCTTGCAAGGAGGTGTGTGTTTATCTAATTAAAATCTGCACTCACTCATTGACACTACTCAGTGCCGCTTGGCTGAGCGAGACTCAGCCCCGTCCTTCCGCAAGATTAAGCTAAACTGAAGGAAATGCTCTCCCTTCAGCAGTGACAGCCTTCAGTGAGTCGTACGTGTAATGAGGCAGACCGACAGTCCCGTGAGCTCAGTACAACACTCATGTTCACCCACGTCTGCGTGTCCCCCTTACACACGTGTGCCTCGTCGTCTGTACGATACGTACAGCTGAGAATGGCCCGTTTAGGTCCTTGGGGTCATGTCTAGTTGCGATTAATGGATAAAGGAATAGGAACTATGAGGATGAGGGATTGTCCTCTCATGTATCTGAGGTGAATCTTAAATCGATTTCTGCTACAAAAATATCCAGTTGCATAAAGTTCAATATTGGAAGCTGTTTTGGGCCTGCGTCCGGTAGGCGACTGAAAGAAAAAAGCGCTGTGCAAATAAGCGGATCTCTAAAAGTGCCTGCCTACTGTATGTGTTATGGGTTTGCAGGAAGGGACGCAGTTACTCACTTCTGGGAAGCTTTGCGATGCGTTATCTCACGTTACCAGTGCTTTGTAAATATGGCACATCGGGACTGTGTGTAAGACCATAAAAAGAGATATTATCAACTCGCATTGTTACTGATATCATATTCTTTATCGATAGATTTTCTTTGCATAATGGGGTTCTATGATACTGTTCTGACCAACCTGCAAGGCGACAAAAATCTGTCATTTATGAAACATCAGAGAATTTCATACTTCTACATCATACTTGTAGTTCAAGTAGTTCAAACGAAGTATGGCAGCTCCTACAATATAAAAAGATGGTGTTTGTCAGTTCACAGGGCTTTTTAAATGTCTTATAGTAGAATGTATTGGCACAGGATTGGGTTTGAGTGATTCTCTGTACTCTGTTCTCTGTGCCTGTCCATAAGCAATCCTCTCTCCAGCTGCCCCTTACTGGACTAACTGATTGGAGGGATTTAAACATGGCCAGCTAGATGTACTGGTTTTCAGTTGTGCTGGTTTTTCTTAGTGGCAGTTTGCTAATTTCAGAGTTTTTATCCTTAGTTTTTAAGCACTTATATATAATTAGCATGTTTGCTCCTGAAATCGATAAACTAAAAATGTCAAAACTCCCGTATTCTGTTCGGTTTCTTATGGTTAAGGTTAGGGCTGAGTTGGGGTTAAGGTTGTCATTGCTGGGATTAAGGATTTCCCCATAGAAATGAATGGACAGTCCCCACAGGACATGAATACAAAAATGTGTGTGTGTGTGTGTGTGGTACCTGCAGGCATGTCTTAGCTATTATTTACAGTTTGTAATGCAAACAGATTTTAGCAATGTGTACACGGCCAGGTCACAGCTGAAGGGGGAGCTTTGTCATGTGGCTAAAGCAGGCCAGCAGTGTTCAGCTCCTCCTCTAGCTGGTACACTCACACTGACTGTGACGGCTCTGAAACATTTACCGGTCAAATCTTAGCAAGCCGGTAGTTTTCTGTAAAAGTGATTTTCATTGACTAAGGAGGACGTGGCTAATTGTTGGCAGAGAGGGCATGTCTCCGAGAGGGCAGGCCGCACTGACATCGCTGGCTCTAGTCTTTTTCAGTACACCGGTGCACTTTGCTAAACATCCCCTTTTGCTACTAAATCAATACTCGTTGTCTTAAACGTGAGCATCAGCTCACAAATCATGACACTTGTTGCCCAAAGATTGAATCAATGTTTTATTGAGTGTCCATTAGCTATGTCCTCATAGAAGGGAAGAGAAATTTCACCTCAGAGCAGAAGTCTCCCATTAAGAGAGGAGTTGATAACCATAGGTATTATGGGGTCAGCCACTG
Source organism: Mormyrops boulengeri (assembly GCA_026781065.1). NCBI lineage: Eukaryota > Metazoa > Chordata > Actinopteri > Osteoglossiformes > Mormyridae > Mormyrops > Mormyrops boulengeri. The sequence goes on along the minus strand of JAODLD010000040.1, from coordinate 17,884,314 downwards.
AACGGAACAGGTCATCTTTTTTTTAACAGATGCAGGGAGTAAAAATGGCTGTCTTTGCCCAGATACACTGTAAACACGGAGACTCTATTGCCCTCACATACGTACTGTATTTGTCTTTATCAGTTCTCCAGTCTGCATTAGGCTGCATTATGGCTGTTTTTACCTGACTGTCTTCATATTGACAGAATCACATTTCAGACTGTGAACTCTCACAGAGTACACTATACCGGCTCCTTTTCCAGACGTGGTTTTTTTGCACAATTTAACGGCTGAAATGTTTTGCCATGTGAAAATGTGTAGAAGTAAAATAGTAATTTAGTTAAAGAAGAGGTAAGGCTGTGTAATTATAAGTGCGCATGTAATGCATACAACACTTTGGTGCCAGTTTGCTCTGCAGATGCACGTGGTGTTTGGTGTGAGTAAGGAAAAACTATCTACATTTCAAACAGACTTCCTGTGTCTGCAGACAAAGTGAGCCGATCTCAGAACCACAGGCATTTTGCCTCCTTTCACTCTGCCCCGTGTCCCCTGAGCTCTCCTGGCCTTCCACAAAACAGTGACAAGTACTGACCTATACTATACAATTGATCCACAGCTCTAGAAGAATTTTAGATATACCCACTGGAGGGATTTTTTTTTCAGATAATGGAAAGAGTTTTTTAAACATGTCTTTGTGAAGAGCCTGTGCTCTGGCCTAACATTGTTTTTATAAACAAAATTTAAGATCACAACAAATAGCACGCTTTATATTCCGATTTTCCTAAAGTGTGCATACGAACAGGTAGGTATTGCACATTTATAATAAGCATAGTGCTATTCTACAGAAATGATGACTGTAAAATGCAGCCGGTCCCAGTCTGCTGCGTCTCACCATGTGAGGAGACTCACATCAATGAAGATGAACCTCCTGCGATGTCTGAGGCGTGAATATTAAAGTGTCTTGAGAACAGGTCTCCTCTCTGCATGTATTCAGACCTGGGTAATACCTTGAAATAGGACAGCCTATATTACCAGCAGAGTCTCAATCAGCGCTGCCTGGCTGTATAATAAAGGCCTAATGTAAACCCACTTTGTGAGCCCTGAGACACCAAACATTATCATTTTGGATTGAATTAGAGTCTGTGAGATGTGAGACCTTCTTATTAATCTCCTATAAGGAGATCTAAATAAAGACCAGTGCTGTGGGTTCGGTTACACAGTGAGTTTCAGCTAATGAATCACACAGACTGTTTTCAATATTAAAAAAAAACTCCTTCACATGTGCATTATTTACAACGTGTAATTAAACACCCTTAAATAACTGCACAGATAATGTTATCTTGACAGCTTCAGGAGTCCTTGACGTAAGCAGAGAACTTTAAGGATCTCTGAAGGAACATGCAGTCGAGTAGAAGTGCGGAACATCTCAGACATACTGCAGAGGTGTGATTATAACCGTCTAATTAAGGGTCATTCTGACAGAGGGATCCGTTTGGGTGAATTTGGGTGAAACAGAGAGGTGTTACTCAGGACTGCTTTCTTCAGAAAATCAATCTTGGGTTTCCGACATCATTTTGAAGGACAAAAAAGTGAAAATAAAGCAGGTTGTGAATAAATAACAGTGTCACCCTTTGTACAGCAGATCTGTGATTATTCAGAAATCTCAGGTGCAAATCTGCACTTTACACAGTGCAAAACTATCATTTTGCATAACTTTTTTTACACTGTTGATCAGTCACGTTGGCATGTCAAAGCATTAGGCACTGGTCTATCCGCAAGAGAGATGGACCGAACTGTCCCTTAAAAAAGAAAATCACAGTGTGTCAATGTACTCTACCCGGCACAATGGGATCCGGCCGATCAGGTCGCCCGGAGCTAGTGGTCGCAGGGCTCTCCTCTAAATGATACGGCAGGTGGTGATGTAGTTAGAGCCAGTGTGCAAAATGAGGGGGGTCAGACACCCCCAATTAACCCATGAGACCCCCCGAAAGCCTCAAAAGCAAAATTTTAAGGGGGTCTCAAGATCGGTATTGTGCAACAATAGGGAGATGGGGACCCCCCCGAATATTGACGGGTATTTCGCACACTGGTTAGAGTGCCGTCCATCACCAATGATGGAATAACACACCAAGCACTAAAATGTCCATCTGCCCATGAGGACCAGACATGAAAGAGATCATAAGAATGTTGTCCTGCTACTGTACACTGAAGGACTGGTGGGAATGACAGCACCTTCCTACAAAAGCCCCGTGGCAAATCGGAGCTGTTCAGGTGAATCGGGTGCTTTAATAACACGGTAAGCCGAGACCTTGGCCCGGTGGCTGTTTAGAGTGATTAAACATTAAGCCGCACAGGTCTGAACTGTGTGTGAAACACAGCGGCCGAGACCTCAACTTCAAAGTGGCAGCGAGGACGGGCTGTCCTAGAGCGGATGGGAGCATAAGAACATAAGAAATTTACAAACGAGAGGAGGCCATTCGGCCCATCAAGCTCGTTTGGGGAGAACCTAACTAA
>JAODLD010000040.1:17824163-17881721 GCA_026781065.1 Mormyrops boulengeri | reverse complement strand
AGCTGGATTACTTCTATCCCCTTTTTTGAATATGGGCGTAATATTAGCATGCTTCCAATCCGAAGGTACCACACCAGCAGATAACGATTTCTGGAATAGCATGCAGTCAGTTCAGCTCTATATCAAGGATATGATGACATGGAGTCTGTTTGAGTGGCCCATCATATTACAGCATCCCTGCTCTCTGCCTGCCCAAAAAGCTGTGGCAGAGAATGCAAAAGAGATGAATATGTGTATTTCGTTTCACAGAGAATAGTTGTATAACCATGATAGTAAACTGAAGGGATGTGAAAGGCAGATATTTTGATATATGCTTGAATCCAACATCACCAGCATAACCTCCAGCTGGGTTAGGGTTAGGTTTAGGGTTTGCTAGTTGAGTTAGGTTTAGGGTTTGCTAGTTGAGTTTACACAAACCACATGCATAGATTTGACCACTAAGTTCTGGACCTTCCCTGGAAAATTCCCTGGTGAGTTTTCCACAGACCTTCATGAACTTGTCTCATTATCTCCTTCAACTTTCTTAGGCAAACTTATCCAGATACCGATGTTGTGCGATTTTCTTTTATATATGTAGCCGATAACAGACATCTCCCAAACTTCATAACCCTAAACTAGGTCTGCTTTCTGATTTCTGCATTGAAACAGATTATTTTGATAGACAGATGTGTGCCTCATGTCGGCATGACAAACCCTGCAGAGACAGGTACCAATCACTCCAAAGCATTTGTACACGTATTCCAGGAAAATCTGCGCAGCCAAAGTGATTTCACACCTGAGGGACAGGCATCCGAGAGATCAGCACTATTGAATTTTTGGGGGTTTTAAGCTGTTTATACACTTATGTACAAGGCATAAGGTTCAATGTAATTCACTTTCACTGTGATATTCTGTTTGCCTCACTCCAGCAGATTTCAAACATTTAAATCCGATTCTAGCGCTTGCTATTTCCTGTCATCTAAGGCATTATTCCACCACAATGAACTGCTGAGAAACACACTCACAATAACAAAAACCTTTTGGAAAATACTATTGACTGAACAGAACTGCTCTCATTGCCAAGTTGCTGCTTCATAATACTTGTCATAAAATGAAAAGCAACAGAAGTTTCCAGAATGTGCTACCTCAAGATCATGCACCAAAGCACTTCACTGCTGCCCGGTAGTTCTTATTGGACACTCTACTCTACCATGCTTGGGCTCTGTGATACTTAACAGTCACACAATCTGCTTGATTACCAAGCCACATGAAACACATGGAATTAAGAGACCTTAAACTACCATTGTTTGCTTGCACAAAAGTCTCTTCCACTCATAATTAGCTGTAACATCAATAATGGTTCCTGCTGTTACAATACTAGGCTCAGGGGCAGTGCAAAAAATTTTGGGCCCCATGAAAGCGTATCATATTGGGCCCCCCAGTCCAGACCAATCCAGTTATTTTCAAAAATTTTTAGGGGCCCTTGGAATCATCCTAACTCCCCCCCCCCCCCTTACGGTGCCCCTGACCAGGCTAGTAACTTGATTTGTAAGAAAACATCCCCAAGACTGGTGTATTGTCTTAACTTACACTGGTGCGGCTTGTAGTCAATATGGACTTGCAAAAATTTGTCTGGTTCACTGCTCACTGACTACAGAGTTATAACTAGGTTAGTGTATTTTTCAATCGCAATCCCCTTTTCGAGCCATGACTCTTTTTTTTGCATCTTCTGTTCCCAATATTTTAGCGTGAAATTTGTTCTTCAGAAGTTCAGACACGCTCCCCCTCCCCTGCTCTAAATCCTCAAGGTTGAGGAGGCTGCTTATAAGCTGCCCATGGATCCCATTGTAGATGTTTAAGGTGTTTGTGTAGGGAGGAGATAGCCTCACGTGACACATGCTCAGCAATGTTGTGATTCAGATTAAGTGGGGATGTCTGCTCATCCCGCTGTTCCTAGTCCAGCTCAGTAGCGCCCCCCAAATCTGTTTACCCTGCTGAATAAAACAGCCTGACCAGTTTACAGTATGATGGTCATTCTAGCTGGTTTAGCTGGTCACACCAGCAGGGCCAACAGGTCCTGAGCACAAAGAGCTAAACCATCAAAGAGCAGCATGAACTGGAACATGACCCTCTAAGACTATCCTAACCAAGCTAAAACCAGTTGCCAGCATAAGCTGGTTTTTAGCAGTTTTTTTCAGCATTTGATTAAATCTTTCTACAGTACTATTCTTTTTGGTGTGGCTAACCAAAGCTGTTATGAAAACAAAGCTTTTGTGGACATGCCAGTGCTCATTCTCTCAATACATGCTTTCCTGTGGAAGCACTTCTTCTGGATGTACTCTCCAGTGCCAAGCGGTTCTCAGTTATTTGCAGCTCCGACTCTGTACCTTTTGCAGAAATCTGGGATCGTTCCACTTCATGTCCGTTTAGCTTAATGACATGTTTTAATTAGTTACGACTCATAAAGTAGGAATAGAGGGCAGCCTGGCTATAACAAGGCCCATGTGACATATTAGAGCCAATCACCTGGCAGATCTTTTGGCAAAGATTTCCATATGTGAATGCTGGTTGCTGCTGTCACCGGTGATCACACGTGTGTTTTCTGTGCCTACCCAAGGGGGATCCCACTACTGAGGGCCTGGGGCCCTGTCCAGCTGTCCACCAGACCATGAATATGCCCCCCAGTTGACTGATCTCCACAAATTTTACAAATCAATCTTGCACTTGTATGATGAAGATTGAGCTGTGGTGCAAATGATCAATGAAATTCCACTCGATCAGATGAATCACGTTCTCTGGCTGGGGAGTCCATGACCAAGTGAGACACAGAGAACAGGATCATTAGAATATTTCTGATAATCAAGAAAGCAGCCAACAGGGACCCAAGGTAACGTCAGGCCACCCAACAACCCTCAGGGCGAAACACATGACTGACTCAGATTTCCAATTCACGCACCTGCCCTGTGACCTTGTTCCAGGTCACGGCTGAGGAACAGTTGCTCTCCCTGACCATAACTGCCAGCATGCCCCAGGACAGTGTTTCTCAACCTGGTCCTCTGGAACCCCCAGACAGACCACGTTGGACTGGGAGCTAACTGGGAGGGAGTAGAAACGTGGACTGTCTCAGGGTCCCCAAGGATTGGGTTGAGAAACACTGCCCTAGGATACGGCGTAGCAGAGAGCAAACAGGAGGATGGACGCACCCCTGTACCGGAATGCCTGGTCAATCAAACATATAAGTAAACACAGGTTCAACCGTCTGGACCAAAGACTCACATGAGAGCATGACATGCAAGTGAGACAGATTGACCAGAATATATGTGGGTATTAAATACAATGCAAGTACAGTGTCTTAACATGGCCATGTACTTCAAGCGAACTCAACGGAATCGATGTGCAGGGCCCCCCCCGGCAACCTTCTTCACTTGTTCTGATCCCACCCACTGTCCGCGATCTACTACACAAAATATGCAGCCTATCGCGCCACTAGTGCTGTGCAGTGTTCCCGATGTAAAAGCAAAAGGCTTTTCAATGATGAGAGCCTTTGAAGGAAGACTTGCTCAACTTGTGTGAAGTTTTCCGCATTTATATGACAGGCCGGGTCACGATTTTAAAGACGACCTGCAATCCGTGGGTATAGACTGCCAAAAGCATGCATTTCTTTGTAGTCTGCATGTGCGTCTTCTGCATGAAAGCATTCTGTGTCTCTTATTATGTGGCGGGACATAGAATAAGGCAGCATTGTTTTAAGTATGCGATAGTTTGCACACGCCGCGATTTTCTACATTTGCATGTTACTCGCTTAACATTCACTCAAAATACGCTTAATATTATTTGCTAAAAAATAAATTTACAGTATATTCACCATCTGAGTACCTCTATTAGCAAGAAAATGTCATATCTTTAATTCATCAAAGTAACTTCCTCAGTTATAACAGCAGTGAAAATTTGAGGGATTCTTTTTACAAAGGACGGTAAATACTGTTCTTTTTCGTGGGATGAAACAGTTACATAACTAGTTCATTTCAAGTTAAAGGACAACCTAGAATTTGACTATTCTATCACCACACAACCAGTTAATAGGATGTCAGACATGCACTGTTACATAATCTTCCATGTTAATAAAAGAACCTTGTTATATTTTCAATATTTTCATTTATAGTTGTTCACTCAACTTTCCAATGCTTAACATGAATAAAAAAGTCTGCAGTTTATGAAATAAATGGAAAAGCGGTAAAACCTATGGTCTGCAAAATTTTTTGACTGGTATTGTACATGCTGTTGGACTGGCAGTGTACAGTATCTTTGCCCCTAAACCTAGGATCGCTTCCTGTGCACTAAACCCAGTAATGAGTGTCTTCCTTCGCTGTTGTGTGATGGAAGTTGGAGGGTCCTGGACACGCAGAGAGAACAACGGCGAAATACAAAGGAAACCGCAGACCGCAGATCATGGAAGGCAGCTTTTTAACGAATATGCAGCTGTGTTCATTTCATCCTCTGCACCGGCTGTTATCTGCATAATTACCTTCGGCATGTCACCTGCGCGCGCATACATCTGCCACGCGCCCAATCTGCGCATCTGCTGCCCTCTGCTCCTCCGCCTTCCTTCCCGGCATCAAGAATTAAAGCCTCAACCTCGTTAATTTAGCTTTTCCAAACAAAGCGAGGGAAAGAGAGACTCATATATGCGCTTATCGACTGGTGTCTGCTGGGAATGCAATGAAACAGCCAGCATCCGAGTGTCCAGTGGTAATTATTATTGTACATTTCAGCAGTACATCTGTAGGTAGGAGTTTCACAACAGGCCATTAGTCTGCGAAATAGGTGATAAATCTATTACCAAAAAGGTCCTATTGGGAATGCTGACATTTTTTTTTTACTTACCAGAAACACACACACACACATACACAAACAGACACAGACATATACAAATTGGAAGCTATGTAAACCTTTTTCTCTGCAACCCTGGCCTGGATGGATGGATGGATGGATGGATGGAACTTTGCCCATAAAAATGCATTTGGTTGGAATGGTGACAGATATGAATCACACACATTACAAGTAGAGTGGTCAGTGTCACTTTACTATGAGACGGCTCAGGGTCAGCATAAACCCCACACTTTCCGGGATTGATGGATAGATGACGCTAATCAGCGGGGTTCGCTGACTCTCCACCCTGGGACTGCTGCCCCCACGCCTCCATATGAATGGACCATCAGGGCAATTTGCTACCCCCAGCTGGACAAATCGCCCCACCCTGCTACAAATCGCCCCGCCCTGCTCAAACAGCAGGTGGCTCTATCCTGAAAGGCGTCTTTTTTGAAATATGGGTAGCAGTCATGAGAAATACATGAGACACGCCAGTAAAAGCTTAATACCAGCTGTGTTTTGAAAAGACATCTGCTTTGAAATGATTCCTGCCATCTGTTTATTGTTTTATAATATGTGGTGGGGGGGAGATTGCATATTGAAGTAGGTTGAAGTCTGAGATGAGCATCTTTAAAAACCTCCACAGATGTTCCCTCTTTGCCCTTATGTCTTTTGACTCACACTGTCTATAGCGTCATGTACAGGTCTGATAAACACCTGTAGCCTTCCTGTTCTCCACACACCTCCACCTTATAAGTCCTGCTGAAAACCAGCTACAGGTATAAGCTTCTCGTTCTCCTTTCAGGAGTCATGGTTCTGAAATGGCAGGACCGAACACTTACACGTGAGGAGAGAGCTTCCCCAAGCAGTTTGGCGCATCGCTTAAATGGGTCTGATATGCAGATATCAGCGGCTAAGCCTCTAATTTGAAGTGCCAGCGAGGGAGAGGTAATCAGCGTCAGCCTCTGCAACTTGGAAAGGTCTAAGCGATGAATCAGCCTGCACTCATCCTCTCCAGCAGCCATAAAAAAAAGCGCTCTGTGATATCTGAGGAATTTATGATCCTTCTGAGCTTTAGGGGTCAAACCGGTACTTAATCAATAAGATGATTATTGATCTGTGGTAAGTGAAAACCTTTATTAAAAAAAAAAAAAAAAAAAACCCTGGAGCTACTTTCAAACTAACCAGCAGGAACCGGCCTTCGGAAGGTGGGAATCTGCAGCGCCGTTCACTGCTAACGCTAAAGCAGGCATCTGCACTGGCTGCTGGATGTAAGCGCAGCGCCACACGTCACAACAAAGGCTGAATTAGCAGGTGACAGCATCTCAGGTGAGACACGGGACCCCCCCCCCCAGCATGCAGAGTTAGTGTTTAGCGGGGATTTCAGACATGCACCCCTCCCCCCAGTGTGACTCCCGGAGTTTATCTAACGATCCGCTAAGCTACAAACAAAAGAGCCCCGTGGCTCACGCTGAGCACGGTGGGGGGCGGGACTGTGCCGACAGGGCCGCCATATCAATACGTCCGCGGCATCATGGAGTGAATTCCCGCTGAATTCCACAGCGGCTCTGGGACACGGGCGGGAAGATAATGAGTGCCAGGCGGAGCAGCTGACCGAGAGCGGACGAGCGCGCCGCAAATCAATCTCGCACACCTGACACGAGACAAATTGCCATATATTATTCATGTCTTATTATCTCCTGCTTCCCCGCTAACAATATCACCTTCACGCGGAGCAGGAATGGATGGCTGCCATCAAACGACGCTGATAGCCATGTTTGTTTTGCCTGACAGACTTCCTGTCTCGCCCCTGCCACCACTCCTCGTGGGAGGGGAAGGGAGGACGAACGCGATAGCGAGAGGAGTAGGACACATCCTCCCACGGAGTGGCCCTTGTGTGACGAGGAAACACAGAACACTGCACTGTCCACACTGATTCCTCTCATAAAAGGACTCTGAAAGTGCCCAATAGGACTCTGCTTTCGGGAAAGGTTGCTAAGCAAGCAGTTGTACTGAAACCTTTAAAACGGATACAGCTGAACACAACAGCATAGTTTCCAGAGAATTCTTTCATATGTTGAAGCCCTGTCTCATTGTTACTATGGGGAAGCCAATGGCTGAGGTGAGAAAAAGGAGCAACAGGGATCAATTATCATTGCTGGCATACTACAACGCACAACTAAATGTGTCCTCTGTATTTAACCCATATGCGACATAGCAGGGGAGCGGCCAATTCACTGGCCAGGGGGCAGTGCTTGGGGGTGGTACCTTGCTGGTTGGAGATTCAAACCAGCAACCTTTCAATCACAAGTGCGCTTCCCTAACCATTAGGCCATCAGTACTCACCATCAAGAGGGTCATCCAGGTCACCATCACTGATTGGACGTTCTATATCCCTAGCATCCCTAACTATTCCAGCACTCAGCGTTTGTTTTTCCCGTCACCCTGAAGCTGGACCACCTTTGGCATCTGCTCTCAATGTCCTGCTGCTTGAGTGTCTGCCTTCCCCCCAAAAACAGTAACGTTACATTTGTCAGTTCAAAAGGCTATTTGCCCTGTTTCCTGTCTGCTCCTGGTGCAAAATAAACCTGCAGGCACGATCGAGCAGTGCAGCAGATGTCGGGATGTGGACGGGATGCTGCTCCGCCCTTAGCCCTGCGTAGGGCTGATACCCATGCACCACCCGACAGGCTGTTCCCCTTTCAGGTGCTGGTGGGGGCTGCTCAGACCCCGGACCACCTCTCTGGTGTATCTGAACACATGACGGCATACTACTGCCCCCTACTCGTCATCAGGGCACATTGGCAAAGTCTGATCACGGGGCACTGTGTTTCCCGTATCCCAGGAGCCGGGGCTGGTCGCAAGCTGTTCCAGAAGGTTCTGCAGAATCCCGGCTCACATACATAGATAAACAAAGATATGGAAAGACATAATCAGATTGACTTCCAACATAAATTCAGCATATGTGCTTTCTGTCCTTCCCCAAGCTGTCAACGGTACAGGAGCACACAGCTCAGATTCCGCGTTCTCCATAAGCAGTGAAGTTATTTCCCTTGGGGGTTACTCTGCATCTGTACGCAGGCCTGGTGTTCAGCAATCCCCCCGCCCCCCGCGCTGACAACAGAACAGAACCAATAAAAAGCTCCTTTGCAGCATAAGGACTGCCACACCGAGTTTCATTTTCAGCTTTGAGGGCCGTGTAGGTAAATTAAATTTGAAATTCCTGGCTAGTATTTCGCAGGAAACAGATACTTTGTCTAAGGGAACATTTACCTTTATTGCGATTTTAGAGACAGGGCTGTGCAAAGCAACAGGAGGCTGTCGCTAACCGTGCAAGTGCTCACAAATACACACAGTTTTTACTGCTGAAGTATATACACATTAATACTCATTTATAGAAACATGAATGTCCAACAATTTCTTAAAAGAAATATGCTGCATGTTTTGACAACACACACAAATATGGAAATATACACACAATTTTCAAGGTATATTCTGTAAGTTATAATTATAATATTATCCACAGGGTTAACAGAATGCATCTGCCTTTACTGTGGCTTGTCACTGATCAGTACACAATTGGTAACATATAACATCCAACAGCATAAGACAGCACAAAACAAGATAAAGGCACTCAAAAACATCAAAGTACATATATGGCTAGGTACTGCGGAGGTATGTATTTCTGAAATAAATATTAAGGAAATTGCTGTGGCAGAAGATGGATAAACATACAAGATAAATGAAAGCAAGTGCTGACAATGGATATATGACAGAATAAAGCTTGGCGTTCAAAATGTTGCTTTGTCCACTGATTGTCCAGTATCATGCCTTCGAACTGCAAAAGGACAGATCCACAGAACCTGCTCCTAAGGCAAATCCTGATGCCATACGGCACAGAAAAGCAAAGACGTCTTTAATCTCCAGTAATTTCACAGGCCTACGTGAGCAGAACGGGCTACGTCAGCCATAGTCACCTGAGCTGCTGGGGGGTTCCGTCTCCGCGACAGTGTGTGGCTGCGGTTTGAAAGTGATCATGGCAGGAGTGAGGATGGAGGGGGTTAGCAACAGGAGCCGGAGACACAAGATGTCAGCATCTGACCAAATGTGCCAGTGGATTAAAGACACGCTTCTGAGCGCTGAGCGTAATCTCCTGCCCGATACAGCGGAGGTTATGCTCCCAGACAACTTCCTGCTTAGTACTTGATTAGTTTTAAAAATTGCCTTCCATTTTCAGAGAACAGGTGATAATTGCTTTGGGTCACAAGTGATAATTGGAATCCTTCCCACACTGGAATAGCAACCTATTAAAAGGAATTATTCAGATCATACTACAGCTGGGTGTTCCTGGCATGTCTGACCTTATATCCTGCTCTTTAATTATAATCCACATCCACAAACTCCTGCATGACACCATAAATCTACATACAGAGATTCAGAAAGCGGAGAGATCCAGACCGCATTAATAATAGCTTGCAGCCAAAGCAGCCGAAAATCCTCAGCGATAGCAGCAAACTGCTATTTCCACTCGCACTCAGTAATAATCCTCCATATATCCATCCTTCCTCCGGCAGTCATATATGTTTCTGCTTCCTGTCTGGAGCTTCAGTGTGTCTGATGTTGTTGGGGCTAAAGTCTCTCGTTCGTGGGGCTCAGTTGATGAGAGGCAGAGATAGAAAGTTCAGGTCCAGAAAGTACAAATCCAGAACAAGGTTTTGTTTCAACCAACCAGTTCAGTATGAAGAGTCACAGTCACAACTGATTGGTTGAAACCAATCCTTTTTCTGGATTTGTACATTGTACAAATTGTGTATTAGATAAACATGTTCTATATTAAGGAAATGCTGAAGCAGCTCATTCCAACTAGCGATCATCCAACTTCACTCGCTAGCCAGCATTAACATTATACATGAGCAGAAAGCAATCACATCTCATTGACAGCGCGAAAAAAAAGGAAACCAAAGATAGAAAGTCTGTAACAGGAAAGTTAGCTAATGCTGAATGGTTTCTTCACCCTGTTTCGTCACCTGATGAGGATGCACCAAAGAGAAGGCGGATAGCGGGGGCATAATTGGTGAGAAAATGCAAGAAGGTAACACAAAGAGATGGACAAAGTACACAAATCCATTACTTACTGGAGTGTCCTGTGGAAAGTGAAGTAAAGACACTCCTGGTCAAATATTATACCAACACAAGTGAAAGTTGTTCAGTCAAATTTTTAATTGAGTTAAAGTACTGGAGTACGCAATCTTAAAAATATTGTAAATAATAATACAATAAAAAGTATTGAAAAGTATATTTTCTTTTTAATGTCAGCGCATTGTTGTATTGCTGCCGCAAAGCATTTACAGAACTTAATGACTCTGAAACAACTTGCTGAATGCACTGACTTGCTTGTAGAGCCTGTTGAATAAAAGGCTTGTGGAATATGATACAATGACAATAGAAACACATCTGAATTGACAAAAGGACAGCCATAGTCGTTTACATTTTTTTTTTATTTAAGACCCTCCACCCCCACAAAACAGCATGGAAGTGTACTGACTCAGCTCTGGCAGAGTGTGTGTGTGTGTGTGTGTGTGTGTGCGTGTGCGTGTGTGTGTGTGTGCATGTGTGTGCGTCCAGGTGTGTGTGTATGCGTGTGTGTGTGCATGCAGGTGTGTGTGTGTGTGCGTGTGTGTGCATGTGTGTGCGTGCAGGTGTGTGTGCATGTGTGTGTGTGTGGTCCTGGTATACCTTACATTGTGGGGACCAAACATGATTAAAAAGGATTTGATTTGATGTTGTGGGCACCAATTCTCCGGTCCCCAAAACCACAGTTTAATAAAAATCAGTGACTGCAATAAAAAAACTAAAAATTACAAAAGACTTGTATTTAGTTTGGTTACTTATGGTTAAGGTTAAGGTTGTGTAGGGCTTAAGGTTGTCATTTTTGGATTTTGGCTTTTCCCATAGAAATTAATGGATGGTCCCCACAAAGATATGAGTACAGGTCTGTGTGTGTGTGTGCGTGTGTGTGTTCGCGCACATGCATGCATCAGGCAAACAGTGGAATTGCTGTAGATGCAACTTCCTCAAAGAATAAATAGATAAAACCACAAACCCAGTGGCACCTCTAGTTTTATAACCGCCCAACAGCATCTTGACTGACAGCATCGGAGTAGTTTACTGTGACTGGTTTTTCTCCGGTGACATACACTGTACGGCCTATCATATTTTAGAAAAGAAAATTCGTTCGCAGACTTCAAAGCTGTGCTTCAGAGTAATGTGAACCTTCATAGAAATGTAGTAGAGTCAAAGGTACAATATTTGTCTTTCAAATGTAATAGAGCAAAGGTTTCCAAAAAATGATACTCAAATAAATACAATACTCAAGTATGTACAGTACTCAAGCACATGTAAGTAAATGTACTTTGTTACTGACTGCCCCTGGTAACACATAAAGCCATCTGCTGCTAAGCTCCATCAGAGAAACTGGCAAGTAGATAAGGCACCTGAGAACAGCAGAAAACAAAAGCAGACAGACAGATGGAAAATGAGACCACCCTTCTTTCTCCATGTGCAACAGTCTGTGATGCCAAACAAAATAGATTCCCCCAGCATTTCGAGCCGTGAACCTCTGACAGCTGTATCGCCAGGACATCCATGTGAGAGCAGCTGAAAGGTTCTCCCCACCCTTGCCATGTGATCAATAATAAAACATCTGGCCATTCTGAACCCAGATGGATAAATATTGGATGACAGTGTCTGAAGATTGCGCTTTGAACTCTGGCCTGTAAGGAGAGTGAAAGGCCCACTTTGTGAAATTCTGATTAAGTATCACGACAGGCTTTCTCCTTTGAAACGTTGTTAAAAGATCTCTAATTAATCTCTAATATTCAGTGCTTATGAACGCATTGCTTGTAATACATCAAATGCAATCATGGCTCAAGCACTGTCATGTCAATCAGAAATGACAAAAAAAGACATCAGTCTGGCATCATCCTGCGTCACAAAGTATGGGCTGAATCGTTCACTGCTTGTGAAAAACAAGCCAGTGTTCATAATCAGAGTGATGGGTGTTTCAGGTTCACTGGCAGTCAGGAACCCAGAGAAGCATCTGCAGTACAGGGATTGTGTCTTTCTTGGGGGGCGTTAACGGGGGATGTTCCTGAACAGGACATCAATGGGCTGTCTGCTGGTCAGGCAGGCTTTCCAGCCAGAATTAAGATGCATAAACTGGTGTAACTGGAATCGGCATGCATCACATTGCTTAGAGAGCATGGCCACACCAATGTGAAAACAGCAAATAATAAAATCCATGTCATTATTAAAACACTGACTTTCTGCCTTATTTCAGCTGCAGAAAAAATACAATTTGAATTTATCGTTTTTGTGCTTATTCTGATATTTTATTTAGCAGATATTTCCTGAGAAACTCAAAAGCGATGCAAATAGCTACAAGGGAAGTAACCTTAAGTGACTTCGGCAAACACAGGGCCATAATTCTGCAGTCCAGCCCACAGTGTCATGCCCTCTATTTCAGCATCAAAGAAGCCGGTAGCCGCAGCACCAGCTCAAAGGCTATAAGACTATTATGGAATGTGTGTCATTTCTTTAAAGAAATGTTATGCACTCTGAATGTTTCTTATATGCTATTACTGTCATCTTCATAAACAAGTCTAGATTAATTATGTTGCCTGTAATCTTACCTATACCTCTTCAACCTCATTTGTGAAAAAGCAATCTTTTTTCCCACCAGAAGAATATATATGTGAAAAATGGGCCCTTTTGCCTTATGTAACACCTCTTGCAGAAACCCAGTGCTTTGTGTTTTTAGTGCAACACTTACACCTAGTGGTCATTTAGCAGAGCACAACATAAGACCATGTCCCTCCCAGCAACCGATTGGCCACAGGGTCATGTTGGCGACTGACACTCAGTCATCAAATTTATGTGGTTCATGAATTTCAGCTCCGGGACACAAAGGCCTTTTTCAGACTGAATGCTAGCAAAACAACAAAACTGTCTGGACAAAATGCCAATGTTATGCCAAAATGTGCCTCGATTTCAACAAAGGTCACCATTTCTTTGGGAAAGAAGGAAAGGGGTAAAAATGTAAATGTGAATTGTTAATTTTACAGGAAGAAAAAAAATGCATTTAATAGTGATGCGTTATTTTCTTTGTTTGGAAAATCTTTCACAAAAAGGAAAACAAAATTTTATATGAAGCTTTTTTATACTGCTTGACAGTCTTAAGGAGCAATTTAAGATGATGTACAACAGCACACCCACCCTCCTTATGACTCACTTCCTGCAGACACCAAGGTCGAAGTACCTGCAGTTTTTGTGTCAAAGCTAAGAGCAGGTAAATCCCAGTAGGAGAGATAGCACAGTCACCACTAGCACCCTGGGCCGGATCCAGGCATAGGCGAACTAGGCATTTGCGTGGGGCCCTATCAGCACAAGGGGGTCCAGACGCATGGACAAAATGGAAAAATATTTAGAGCACATGGAGGATGCGTGTATCAGGTTGGTTCAGTCAAATTTGTTACAAAGCTCGACCACTTGAAGGGTTATTGGCAAGTTCTTCAGTACACCGTTATGCTGTTTGGGTTACGCAATGCACCAGCCACCTTCCAGCATCTCATAAATGCTGTCCTTGGTGAAGTGCCTAATTGTTTTATCTGGATGATGTACTTGTGTATTCAGATTCTTGGGACCATCATATGGAATTAATTGATTTAGCTTTCGCTTGACTGTGTGCCTCTATATATAGGGCGGCATGGTGGCACAGTGGTTAGCGCTGTTTCCCCCAGGTACTCCACAGTCCAAAAACATGCTGAAGTTAACTGGAGTTACCAAATTGCCCATAGGTGTGCATGTGTGAGTGAATGGTGTGTGAGTGTGCTTTCTAACCAAAAGGTTCAAGACAATTAGATTCAGCCACCACCTTTCTCCAAGTCTGACCCCCAGCACCAGCGCGGCTTAAGGCTGTGTGCTGAGTCCCCTCCTATACTACCTCTACACATACGACTGTGTCACCACACATTCCACAAATACAATATTCAAATTCCCTGACGGCACAACAGTGGTGGGGCTGATCTCAGGTGGGGACGAGACATACAGTGATGAAGTCTGCAAACTGGTAGAGTGGAGCACAGCAAACAACCTATCACTGAATACCAAAATAAACCAAGGAAATCATTTTAGGAGACAACGAGAGAACCATTCTCCTCTTAACATCAGAGCGGAGGATGTGGAAAGGGATTCCAGCTACAAGTTCCTGGGAAGCCACATCAGTGACAACCTCACATGGACAACCAACTCAACAGTTTTGGTCAAGAAGACCCAGCATCAGCTACACTTCTTAAGGACACTTAGGAAGACTAACCTGGGTGGGGAGCTGCTTGTGTCCTTCTACCGCTGCTCTGTTGAGAGTGTCTTGACATACTGTATACGTATGACATACAGCTTGATATTCCAACTGCACAGCGGCAGACAGACGAGCAATACAGAGAGTCATCAACACAACCCAAAAGATCATAGGACTTCCTCTGCCCTCACTGGAAGACATCTTCAGGACACACCGTCTCCTCAGAGTCAGCAACATCTTGAGAGACACAACTCACCCCTGTCATCACCTCTTCTCCCTGCTACTGCCAGGGAGGCGCTACAAGGCCCTAAAGACCTGCATTAACAGGCTCAAAAAGACTTCTTTTTCCCCAGAGCCATCACTAAACTGAACTCCAGTCAGACTAAACCTAACAAGACTCACTCAGTTCAATAACTGTGCAATACTGTACGATATAAAGAAAAAAACTGTATAATACAGAATAATTATGATTACTGTGCTAATTGACAAAACAATGCACATCGATTTATATTTACACAGGATGTTCTTTTCTTTTAAATGTGTCTTTATTTTATTTTCTGATGTTGACAGGATATATGCACATCCTGGGGACTGCTCTTTTGCAAAATTTGTTGTGCAAGAAATGTGCAATAACAATAGTCATTCTATTCTATTTTAAAATATAAAACCATATATATGTCATTGAGACGTTTATGCACAGGCAAAAACGTGACTAGCTATAGTTACAGGCAAAATAGACTAGGGCCCCACACATAAGTGAAACAATCATCAGTTTTCTTGGTAGGGGGGCCTCCCACGTAAAGCTTTGCTTAAGGCCCCTGAAATGGTATATTCGGCGCTGCTAGCACCATGCTAAACACCACACTGATATTTCACATTTATTGGCAAGTCAGTCACACTGCTTTTCTTATCCTGTGGTGGAAGGCACTAGTCACCCAGGTACTCCGATGGGGTTCAGAAATAAGAATGGGAGCCGCCTCTGGCATTGGGTAATTTGTAACAAACACAAGATGGCCAGGGACAGTGTCGGCTGCTCTTTTAAGCAGGCTTTTATTCCGAGTTTCCATTACTGTCAAAAAGATGCCTGCCGACAGACGGGGAATTAAATAAGGGCGACGAGGCTCTGCAGCCGTGAGGCTCGGGGCTCCGATTCCTGCTCCTCTATTAAGGCTGTTGTCACGTTGGGCCCAAAGCTGTTTTCCGGCAACGTTGGCTGTCAAAGCCCTTATGCTGAGCTTCTGAGAGCTAGTCAGGAGGGGAGACAACGGGAGGTGCCTGGATTATAACATCACGGCTGGAGCTGTGCGCGTCCCGCTCAGGAGAATCCTGGCTAAATCCCTGATCAAACTCAAGAGGATCTTTTACTAGGTAAAAGCTTTTTGTGCATCAGCAATGGGTTAAATTTGAGAAATGTTTGTCAAACGTGCTAAAGGGCTTAGAATAGTTTCAGGAAATCCCCCTGACCTCTTCCTGAGTAGTAGTAAAAGGCAAATGATGCTTCATGAACCATTTGCTATATTTTTTGACCACACTAGATGGTGCTGTTAGTTTGCTTTAGGGCATGCTTTGAGCCCTTTTACAAACAAAGGACACCATCTAGTGGGGTCAGAAAACACAGCAAATGGTTCATGAAGCTTCATTTGGCCATCACTATGGAATAGTGTCAATCTTTGTGGCCTGAATAGGGACACTTACCGAACACTCCTTATTTCACCACAGTTGGTGTGAGAGGAACCTAACAAGTGGCAAAGAAAGAGCTGCAAAACATAATGTGAGGTGTGGGGGGAGGCCCCGGGACCAGCGTTATTAGTCAAGCAAAAAAAAAATCTTCACAAACGAAACTGCATTCTGCTCCACTCTGGCCAAATCCAGCCGTATTAATCGCTTCCATAAACGGCTGCACGTTAACCGATAACCAGCAATGATAACGTCTAGTTCAATGCTAAGCTGTTTGCCTCAAGCGATGCGATGGCATGGACGCTCAGAGCAAAATCGTCTGAGTGGCGTCCTTGACGAGTGCACAAATCAGCCTGACACATCAATATGTCAGTGTTTACAATGGTGTGTGTCTGCAATGGTGCTACTTGGGTGAAATCTGTCTAAACCACAGGCCGCTGGCCATTCGAGAGAATTAAACGGCCAAACCAAAGCTGTCTGATTTGGGGACAGTCCAATCAAAGCACTATGACGTTTATCTTTAGCCACTGACTTCCACTTGGCTTAAAAGCAGAGATGTAAGGCCTATATCTAAGCAGATATGTATGAGTAAAGGCTGCAAGATGCATTCAAGGCCAAGCAGGAAGTCTGAACTGTGAAATCAGGCACTTAAAAGGGACAATATGAAGCGGGAAATAAACCTTCTTCGACGAGGCATCTCCACTCTAAGTGAAACACCCGGGACGGTTGAATGTTTGTACTGTGCCCTTCTCTTAATCAAGCTTTTGTTGTTTTTTTAAAATAGGCTATCATTATCTTTATCTGGAAATAGAAGTGATGTACACCTTAGCAGGTTACAGGGCAGGGTCTCTCTGCTCCTGTAACAGGCAAAGTAATCACCGGCATATTTAGGCATGGGCCACCTGGGCAGGCCACACAGAAGAATTTGGTTGTGATTGGCTTTCAATGACTCATTTGTACTCATGTCAATGATATCATGTGTGGGTCTATTAACCTTATTGGAATGGGCACCCTGATTCTAGCTTATGAGCTAGGCAGGCTACCATTTACAAGTACGAGAAGTGGAGGGGGGCGGGGCCGGACTGACCCCAGGTCGCGCCACTGGAATCCCAAGGCAGGGGGAGCGGGGGAATCTATCAAATAGCGCAATGCTGACTATGAACAATATTAATGGGAATTGTAAAATCAGTTAACATCTTAATAAAAGGTTGTGCGAAATGGAGGTTTCCCCAGGTCAGCATATGCACTAGAACCACCACAGAGAGTAATCATGTCACTCATATCACTGTTAGGCCCTGAAGTCCACCTGTCCAAAGGATGCTACCTGAGCCATTCCTCACTTTGGACAAAAATATCTGCTGAATATGCAAATTTCGCTGGTTTACAATGCTGCTCCTTATTAATTTTTGCCGTCCTAATCATCAGTTGTACGAAGCTGTCGACTCACAAAAACATAAATATGCATAGTACTCATGAAAACAGGATTCTGTAGGATTAGCAGTACAGCTAATGTGAAAGTGCCCTATCTTAGCGCGACTCCTTTTCAAGCTCTAATTGATGTAATCATGTCTTGTCACAGAATTCACGTTCAATGTGATCTAGGAGACGAGTTGCTGAATGGTTATTTTGTTTCATATTCCTTATCAGCAGTGCCCTCCTCGGAGTCGTGCTATGACACATCTTAACGAGCTCACCGGAACCTGCATCCCTGCTGGTTTGGGATTAGGTTAGGATCACCTGTCTGCTGAATGTCTACAAAGGGATTTAGCAGCATGCTTTAGAGAAACTAGTACCATTAGAGTACTGTGGAATTCTTCACAACGACCTTGAAAGGAAATTACATTTGACACAGGAGGCGGCATCCCATAACGAGCCTTGTTAGTCTTGCAGAACCAACACCGAGCATCACATGCATGGTGGATCTATATTAAACTGATCTGGACCGTGATGATTCACCCTGTATCCCATCTGGAGCTTGGTGTCAGTTGAGTGAGTGGGTTTGTATAGCGTGACACCTGTATACTCTGCTTTTCCTGAGACCCCTACAAGGTTCCGGGGCAGAGCTGTCTGCTCATCAATGGCTTCTTAATGCGATGCAGTGGCTAAATGGTCAGCAGTCATTAGCATGACATTGTGCTTAATCTCATTAGCAATTGCAATTAGTCCTGTGTTGGTTGAGGAGAGATTCCACGCATGCTGGGATTGGGCTGAGGGGGCACCTTAATGAAGCCATACATAAAAAGATATATATCATCACAGCTGTGATACTGATAAACAACACAGCTGAGGTACATTAATATTTTATGCAAGCTCCCCACACAAACAAGGAGCCCATTGCTGTCGACCCCACCGAATGACTGGATTTCAGTGTCAATCAGTAATAACACTTCCTCAGCAATAAATGGGTGTGAATACATTTGGGATGGAGAGAACCTGCCCACCTTTTTCGCAGAACAGCACATAGTTTCTCCTCGATATAAAGAGGCTGATCAATATTAATGTCACAAGTGGAGGAGTTAAGCTGAGCTACTCCTTCAAGAGTTGATGACCCTGTGGGGATGAATGACACACTAACAGGGAGACCTACACCAAGGGGCTCTCCTTTCACGGCAAACAATGCCGCTCGCCATAACAGCTCATTTTGCCCCCAACCGAGAGACGTTTACAGATTTCTGTAATGATTTAGGGAGTCTGCAGTTTAAAAGCATCGCTTTTATGATCAACTTAGGTAACGTTCACCTCTGGTGAGCGCCATCCGGATGGCGCGGATGTTATTCGCTAATCCCGATCCTAGTGTTAGTTAAGAAACCATTAGCGTGTTTAATCCACGGTGATTTGGGCATCAGTGCCAAATCCCCCAGTTTCAAGTGTGATTTTAA
Organism: Mormyrops boulengeri; assembly: GCA_026781065.1. Classification (NCBI taxonomy): domain Eukaryota; kingdom Metazoa; phylum Chordata; class Actinopteri; order Osteoglossiformes; family Mormyridae; genus Mormyrops; species Mormyrops boulengeri. Next base: position 17,862,962 of record JAODLD010000040.1, on the reverse strand, counting down.
CATTTCAACAAGACCATGGGTCAATGCATTATTAATCATTGAAGTGCGTTGCTCTGCACTCAATATAGCTTCTTTTCCAGGCTCTCTTGATAGAATTATTCACATCCATCCTTTCAAGCACAAGTACATGTTTATGTATAATCCATTGGAAGATGTTTTCTATGTCAATGGCATTCCATCCAGGGTGTCTCCTGATTCTTAACATGTGCATCCTGGCTCAAGGCTCATCACGCCCCAGGAAAACATATAGCCAAATGTGTATATGTTCTCCATAGTTGCATTGTCTGATCACGGATTCTCATCTAGTATCCAGCGAACAACAGCAGAGCGTTGCACAGAGGAGCCCTGAAAGTTCATATCTGAGGCGCTCTTAGCGACAAGCTAGCAGACATGACACAGATTGGATTTCAGGAACCCAGACCGAGGGCTCTGCTCCGGATGGGCACACAGTAAACGGCAAATGGCTACACAAGATTAAGGGGGATTCTTATCGACGCCCGGACCCGCTTGGGGAAGCTACGCTCAGCAGAAGCAAACTCTGATGACAGGAAAGGAAAGCAGAAATGTTCCAGGCATTACTGCTGGTGTTCTGTCTCCCTGCACCTCACACAGCAAACCCATCTCTCCAGGATAGATAGATCGTTGTAACGAACTGACTTGGGGAACCCTCAGGTCCGCATTAGGACAGAAGCCATAAAATTATACAGTTACCATGCAAAGCTATTTCTAGATAAGGAAGCAGACATCATGCACCATCGATGAACTATTGTTAGACATTTGCTCTATTTTCACATTGCACCGCATCAATGGGATCTCAGCGAACCTTCGCAATTATCTCTGCCATAATTTGCCTGCGGGTTTGCCATAACTCGTAGTCACTTATCATAGTGTGCATTTTTCACCATGAGACCATGCTATGCGTGTGCTCCACAACTTTCATGACACAATAAGCTAGCACATATGACAGCTAAGATACAAACAGGTGCACAAACTCTCTGTCCCGCACACACACTGGAGCCAGACAGAAACCAAGTGTGGTAGCACAATTGAAACACAGTTGAAACACATACAGGATAAAAATGTACCATGTGGACCTGAAAGCAGAACCTCACTGGCACCGCTTGGCATCTGCAGCTGCCCCTCAAAAGAGCACAGACACGATTATTATGGGGTTAATCTGCACGGCTTTTAAAAGGCTTACCGTCAAACTGGAACGGTTTGACCCTTCAGGTTCTTACACAGCAGGGGCACTGAGGACTTTCAGGCCTGCGAAAAGCCTGGACAGCTATTAATATCACAATTTAGGTTAATTGATCATTTTCTTTTTAATCATCAGTTCTTTTTTTGGTCGGTAAAGTAGTCTGTGTATAGCTATGTAAGACCTACATGGTGCCAGCCTCTTGTTACCCAGAGAGGGTACAGTAAAAAGGCACAATTCATCTTCACAATCATGGTAAAGAGAGCAGTTTTGAAGGCAGAAGGGCTGAGTTGCCTAAGAACAGACATATGGGTGCCTGTCTTGGAAGGTGACTAAAAAATGCCTTCAGTCCTTATTTATTCTATTAATCAATGCCCATTAAATACGATTGGCTACATCTGAAGAGCCACTCAGCCTGTCTGAGCCAATGGGAGATACAGCAGTGGAGTGGCATTCAGCCTGGGTGACCATGACAACTGATCACCTGCCCCCTTCAGATTTACGTGTTGCATGACACCTCCGTAGCTTTCTGCTTTTCATTCTAAAGCTCTTTAATGCTGTAGATGTTATTTACTGGATGTGTTATGACTTACCATAGTATGACAGGATCATGGCGAACAGGGTCTTTAGGAGAAGGAACACATTCACGTTTCAGTATGCAGTAAATAACCCCATTAAATGGATTAGACCACAATAGGAAGAGCAGCTCTGTGCAGGTACACTCCACAGTGACTCCAACCATGATTGGAGCCTTTTGAAGTACTTCTATGAAAACACACCAGAGTATTTGACATATCCCTCATTCTGGAGGGTAGCAGCTCTTCCGGAATAACATCTTGAGTGCGCTGGAAGATGAATCCGTGCGGTCCTGTTGTCCCGATCTGCTCCAGTTCCTACTTCTCACTCCAAAAGGCAGCGTGACTCCACCTGGGGACCACCCAAGTGTAGATGTGAAGGCATCTTTCACTCCACTGTCAAATACAATGAACCCACTCGAAAAGGGTGGACTTGTGAGGACTTGTCTGGCTGATTCCAGTGTGCGAGTGGTTCAGATGCAGTAGGCCAGTGTTTCCCAGCCCGGTCCTTGGGGACCCACAAACGGTCCACATTTTTGCTCCCTCCCAGCTCCCTAACCTGCTATAGAGTCAAAATGTCACCCAGAGGTTTTCAGTTTAGGAGCAGACAGCTGTTGGCTGAGGAACGCCCACACACACACACACACACACACACAAACTGCAGCCGACGTCAGCGCTCTGGACGCCACTAAGAACATGTTGCTCTAGCTCTTTGTGAGCTGGACGGCTCAATCAGACATTTTTTTCATTCTTTCTCCATCAGGTGAATTAACATTTCTTTGAAAAGGCCAAGTAATTCTCATAGTTTCTTTTTTACGTATTAACCTATTTATTAGCTTGTCAATTCACTTTCTTTTAAGTGCATATAAACACCAGGCTGTTTTTTTTCTCTGAACTTTATTATTTAGCTGATTTAGTAATGAATCCTTCCCTTCCCTTTACCGTCTTGCCATCATCAGATTAGTCATAATACAAAGTTTAACAGACGTGCAGTGATATTATTAACACACATTGTCATCCAGCACATGTCCGTTACATTAGAGGAATTACAGTGAACCTGTAGTGAACTGAAGATGGTCACAGAGCCACGATGAGCACTTATGCTACAGAACCACAGCACAGCAGCCCACTACAGCACCTCAGAACAGATCCCTGGCACAGCACCCCGGCACAGCACCCCAGTACAGAACTCTGGTGCAGAACCATGGCACAGCACCCTGGTACAGAACCCCACCACAGAACCCTGGTACAGAACTCCAGTACAGAAATCTGGCACAACGTCCCAGTACAGATCTCTGGTGCAGAACCCTGGTACAGCCCCCCGGTACAGAACCCTGGCACAGAACCGTAGCACAGTACCCCAGTATAGAACCATGACCCAGCACCCAGCACAAAACCCCATTACCGAACCCTGGCACACCACCCTGGTACCACACCCTGGCCCAGCAGTACAGTACAGAAGCCTGATACAGCACCCCGTTACAGAACCCTGGCGCAGCACCCTGGCACAGAACCTCAGTAGAGCAGCCTGGCACAGCAGCCTAGTACAGAACCCTGACACAGCATCCTGGCTCAACACCCTGGTACAAAACCCTAGTACAGCACCCCAGTACAGAACCCTGACACAGCACGCTGGCACAACAGCCCAGTACAGAACCCTGACACAGCACCCAGGTAACAACATCCTGGCACAGCATCCCGGCACAGCCCTGTTGCATGCCCCCATCTTCTATGTTACAATACTTAGGGTAATATGCAAAAAATGGGTGACTGGCTCGTTTATACAGAAATTAAATCTGAATCAACTGTATGCATGTATTTAAAACTGGAACTTAAGCAAAAACCTGTTGTGTGCAAATGAAAAATATCAGATTCGATTACAAGTGAAGTGTGAATGTGCTGGACAGTCCCCTGCAGTTATATATTACACTGCCCTTTTTTCATTTTTGCCGGTGAAGAGAAGAACAAATTTGCATAAAAGAAGTTTAATGAAAAAAGGAACACATAGAAATAGCCTTTCACGCACAAAGTGTTGGAAAAATTTAGAGGCAGCCATAATGGAGATAAGAATCCCTGCACACAAACACATACTGTAACACTGAGCATCACGCTGAAGGTCCAGTCTGCTGAAGGTTACCATCATGCATGTACCGTCATGGTCTCAGCACTGCTACCCACACCACTCAGCGCAGTGTGAAGTGGGTTCTTTGTACATCTTCAGCAGGAAGGGAAGGGGAAGGCAAGGCATTCTGGGATGCTTAAAAATGTCCTCCCCATCAAAGTTGCCTCGGCACCTAAAGACTCAGTCGACTCTTGTGATCCTCTGGCTTCCTCTCTGCTGTTTGTTTACTGCACAGTTTCCGCCTCCTTCAGGGCATTCGGTGCACAGAACGATTCAAAGGGCTTTCACGATGACAGACAGCGCTAGCCTGGGGGGGGGGGGGGAGCAGTAGGAGGGAAAAAAGCCAATTGATTTGCAGAGAGAGTGCTTCTGGCAGCCAGAGCTGGCTTGCATATCAACAGCAGGCCATGCAGATAGAGTGTTACTTCAGCAGCAAGTAGAATGTGTTTGGAAACCTATGCATAGTCATCATCTTCACAAGCCCTGCGGGGTTAAAGGAAACGCCTACGGTCTTTCGGCATAAGCTGGGCTCTTAGACCAGGTGGCAAATTCAATCGAGCCGTGCATCAGGAATGGGCATCTTGTGTTTTCTGCTGTTCAAGGGCATTTTACATCTTCAGCGACCACAGCCAAGAACGACACCGGTGACGATGGTCGAAAGTGATCAAAACCAACGTACGTGTCACTCGGCACAGAACAGCCGAAGATTAAAATCGAAAACCTTTGAAATAAACGCACGACTGATGCCTACAAGTGGGTCTAAACCAATCGACGGCAAGACAGTTAACAGGGTCTGATTAACCTGTTTTTATCAGAGTTCATTATCACGACTATCTGAAATCGGATGAAATCCGGATCAGAAAAACACTACAGCATAAATGCCTAAAGTAAAGATTATACCCTTTGTACTGCTCAGTCTTTAAATTACATTAATGACTGTCTCACTTTGAGGTAGCTAAACAGGGCCAATAATTCAAATGGCATCTCACCTGTCCATTCACCTGACATTCTCTTAAAGGCATAACCTTTCTATGAAGTATTGCATTTTACAGATTTCTGACAGCCTGCCAAGCTAACGGCAAACCCAGAGTAATGTTCACCCTCCTCCTCCTCTGTCAGAAGGATGAAGCGAGTGGAGACTGAATGCATGCGCATGGTAGATGTCAGACCGCGATTCTGAGGCAGTCCATCTCTCGCCTGTATGCAAATGACGATTCAGATGAGGGAGAGAGAAGTAAATTTTACTTTAAAGGAAGAAAATCCATAAATGTTAAATGCGACTGGCAGTACCTCTGATGGAACTTCAGTGCTAAGGACTGCCTTTATGCACTGCCGAGTTTCAGTATATAAATCAGCAGCACACAAACCTGACTCTTCTCCAAGGTCACCATGCATGAAAAGGTCATTACTGAATGATTGATGTATATGTGTATATAGAGGCACCTTCTTGCACTGGCGCAGCTTTGTCGCGTAACTGTGTTCAAAAGCGAGGAACGAATAGGGAAAGTACAGTTTCAGCTGCAGCTACTTCATATCTCCTTGTCAAGCTGCTCTCACGGGCCACACTGGGGCGAGTGTAGCAGCCCAGGTGAGGTTCTCTGAAGACCCGACCCCACGCATGACATAAAGGCCCCTCGCCCCATTGTCAGAGGTGGCAAACTGCACTCGGTTTATTTACGAGTTTACCTAAGATAGATGGGAAAGTGAAGGGTGAACGGTGTACATTGCAGAGTGGTTAATAATTTACATCTGAGCCGTGAGGTGAGGCGGCTCTCACCGTTTCCCAGTACCAAAACCATCAGACGCCAACAGGAATCATAACGTGAAGACGTTGGGTGCTGTCACTTTGCAGGAAGGTCACACACACCTGAACCCTAACCAAGATACCCCCAACCCCAACGCCTAACCCTTCCTTCTCTTGATGTCATCTCAGCTGTACTGTTCGAACCAACAGGTGCTGAAACCCGATTCAGCAAACAGGACATTTTCCTGCCCCCCACGCTAATCATACGCTTGACTGAGACTGCTGGAGAAATGCTGAAATTTCCGGTTTATTTTTCACCCAGCCTGATGAAGAATCCTCCTTACAGCTGGACCTCTGTATTCCCTTTGTCTGTTTTGCCTTCTGCTTCCATCGGCAGTAGGAAACAGCGGCTGAATTGTCAGGAAACTCGCAACACCTTCTCGTTCAGGCATTTACTATTATCAGCCATAGCAACGGCGACTTCAGGCTGGCCAAATAGGAGCCTTTTCTCATCATAATTACAGGCCTTGCTTGTCCCAGGGGTTGCTCGAGCAGAAATCTTTCACAGCTAGTAGATCTGCACCATCATTATAATATGTCAAGTGTTCTGCTTTACGGCTTTTTGTTTTTTTCCCTCCCCCCTTTTATTCCAGCCCTGCTGCAGCAGACGGCCACTGGTGGTTGTCCTCCACGGGACGTGGGGTGGCAGTCTGTGGTTTTATCCCCCCCCCTCCCCCATATAACGGAGCGCGTGGGCATCACGCATCAACACCAAGCATCTCTCTCCTGCCCAGTCAACGCCCACGGTGCGTCTCAGTTTCTTAATATAATCATCTCTATTTAATCCCTATACAACATCCATCAAATACAACTGCTTACATTACAACATCTGTCACATGGACAGCCAGATAAAGGGCTATTAATTATTAATAAACCAGGGAAATATTTCTTCACTATGCACATCAATGTTCAGTGCTTTTTCCGGTGACATTCTTTAGTACATTGACAACAGCTGACTCAGTATTTTTCTTTTTAGATTATTTGCAGAATGGGAACAGGAGGAAGGACTGAAATATTGTAACTAAATCTCAACTCCAATTGCATACTTTCAGGGGTGGGGGTGGGCATTCAAAGCTGAAGCGGCCAGTTAGCGGTGTGTGACAGATATTAAAGAGCTCTGACAATCAACACTTTGATGACATTAGGCAGCTTACTGTCTTCCAAGGAGACCAGCCTGAGCTGTAGGTGCATTCCAGTCACAAGAGCTGCTAAATGACTTTACATGTGAAGGGGTGCAGGGGTACAAAATGATGCCAGTAGGTGCCAAACCTAATCAGACTGGATCAGCAGAGGGAATGCCTAGGTCACAATTCAAAGCTCACTAACTGGGAGAGTGGGACACCTACTGGGATAGGGCTCTCAACAAATAACAGGGTATCTATGCCCATCTGACATGCCCCGCACTGATGAGTCACTTTGCACATCGTGATGGGAGAAAGTCAAAAGGTGCCTTCAACCCACATTGTGAGGATCTCTTCTGGTATGAGCAGCCGTCCTGTGGGAGTCATTAGGTCTGATGTTTGCTCTGCATAACAACCAAGGAATGTGCATAGATAAATAAATATGTATGTTTAATGAATATTATAACTTGTCTGGGGAAGTGGTGTTAATCAATCATTTCTCATTCAGCTCTACGAACAGTTTTGTGTTTTGTGGCGCACCCCCCTCCCCCTGAGGTATGACCGAACCCCTGAACCCCATCAAAGGCACACATTCTACCTGGTGCCACAACTGCATAAAGACTTGGGCGCATTTCACCACTGGATGGACGCTAACAAACTGTTTAAAGCTCTCTAACACGGTTTGGGTAATTTGGGTAATGTGAAAAAAGGCATCAACCTAGACGTGGTACGAAATTACCCAGAATCCCTTGCCTGCATCACAGACAGCTTCCTGTACTGTGGTTGGGTACCTGAGATCTTTCCCCTGGCCACAAAATCGACATGCTGCATCATTTCATTACCGGCACCATGCATTATCTGCGAATGCCTTCCATTTAGGCTTCATGATATATTCATACACGAGTCAACACTCCATCACCCAAAGAAAAAGAGCAACCAGCATTTATGCCAAGAGCGTTTAGAAGCTGCAGCCATGTCTGTAAAGCTTTTATTAAAATGCAGAATGAAAATTAATAACTGAGAAAATGATATGATTTGAGTAGGGCTCACCATTTACAGTTTACGGTCGTTTCGTGGACATTTGAAATTAGCACTACATCCAGGGACATGCCTGCTTCTCTCAGTAAATTTAATTTATTTGCATATTTCCTTGCTTATTTATCACTTTTGGAATTGTACATGCAAATCTCAGCCAAAACGTAAATCTTGTGTAGTGAGGTGCAATTAGTTACTCTGCAGTGTAACTGAAATGCTAGTAAAGGCTTTTCCTGGAGGATTCAGCGGTCAATCGGCGCTCCTGTGCTCACACTGCAATGTCTTTCGAAGGTTGAGTGATTAGTGTTTCAGAAATGGAACCCAAACAGCCTCTCCGGAAAGGGTCGTAATCATGCACCGTTAATTTCTCAACGGCCGGCAGCGCCCTCCCCCGCTGCTGATGCTCTGCATTTGAAATGCACTCTCCCCTGTCCCCCTTCAGGCACCGAAACAAAATGAACAACAAAAGCACAAAATCACATAACGTGTTTTATGTCTGGAATTAATACCATCTGTAATGGTATATGAATGTGCAGGCATGTCCCTGTCTTACACCCTATGCTGCCTGGAAAAAGCTCCCCCCCACCCCCACCCCAAGACTATGACCAGGATTAGAAGCTGGAACCATTAGAACTATTGATCCCCAGCCAGTGGTTAACCTGTTGGTAAAACAGATTGATCCTACTCTCAGTCTATCACTCAGAACTCTGCTGATCTACATAATTATTTTTTGACTGCGTTTTACCTTCCTGTATATTATTGGTGCTGCACAGAAAAAAAAACATCCCAGCCATCAATAGTCTTATCAGTCGATCAGACATTAGCCAATCCTGAAACTGCTGTATTGGAGCTGCCTTCCAATACTAGTACTTTAAATGGTTAAAAGGAGTGTGATAATCCTACATGCGTGGCACTGGAAATGACCTGGTCGCTCTGCTCCTTTTCTCACTGCTCAGCTGCAGCCAGTGGGAGCCCCAGATAAGAGATTCTCCTGCATCAACGCTAAGTGATTCCCAGCGCCCCCCGCTGAGCCGTCACGGCTTTGCGGGCACTGTAAGGCACGCCGCTCTTATCAGAAGACATCAGGCGCACGGAAAACTCTAGCCTTCGGAAGGGTCTCCCGTCATCGGTTCCGTTTATCACCAGAGGCGCGTGGACGGATCCCTTACATCCCGAGGACTGATGGGCCCAGCTGAAGACAAAGTCATAACCCAAAGCAGATGAATTGGATTTCCTTTTGGCGAGCCTGTCTTGATTACTGTCAGAAGTCAGTTCAATTTAAGGGGATACAGCACATGATTAAGACTCCAAGAAGACAGAAGGGTAGACATGGAAGATAATCTACTGTAAGACGTGGAAGTGGTGCAGAAGTAATCCCGATAAGAACTATCAGCATTTCCTGCTGCCAGCTGTCTGAAACAGATATTACAGGAACACACGAGGCTACCATTTCATTTCGACCAGGGACCCTGAATCACTGAGATGAGCCTGGCTGAGCTATTCTGAAATATCAGGTCAATGCCAGAGGGTGATAAATGCCAGTATTGCACAGATGCATGTGCACATGTGATTACAAGCAGGGTTAAAAAGTCGGGAAAGTCTGAAAAAGGCAGACCAGGGAGTCCCATCCATGCATGAGTTCAGCACCAGAGCTCACCCTCGACATCTTCGGAAAAGGGGAAAAAGAGCAACATCGTTTACATTTTATTTATTTAGCAGACTCTTTTTTCCAAAATGAAGCGCAATTCAGAAAGCAGTCAGTCGGTCCCTGGAGAACCTGGAGGTTCAGGGTCTTTTGCTCATCACTCTGCTGACCAAGGAATCTGAAGCACCTTCCGATCACATGCAAACACTGAGTCCTGACCCAAGGATCCAGACGCCCTCCCACCATCATGTCATCACTGTAAACAATCTGTGATTAAAAGCCCAGCAGCTCTGCCATGGGGATCTTCTAAAGAAATTATATATGGACTTTTCACTAGTTTAGGGTCATAGCAAATACATAGAAGCCTAATGGCTAAAACTGCTCAAAGGTTTGCTCAATTCAAAATGTGCACAAAGTATAATGGAACCTGCATCCTGTCTGCAAATAATTTACATCAAGGACTTCATTGGAATGTGGCAAAGCTGTGAAATAGGGTTATTAGATTAAGTGGCAAGACGTATTGCAGTATTGCAGCTGTAAGTGAAGTTAGTTATACTGCAGAGATTACAATTAAGAATGCCATGTAAGCTATAGTCAACAAAAGTGTGGATCGTTACTACCAGGCTTTTGCTGGATACTGCCCTCTAGTGGACAGGTAAGTTTCGAGATTTGAGGAATTCATGGACAGCACCCGTTGTTGACATACACCTATAAAAAATGCACACAGTTCAAGTTACTTTCGTCCATCTGTAATTAGTTTAATGTGGAGAAAATGCTACACTTCTGTCTGGTTATGAGCCATTTTTTGGAATTCGGTGTCTAAATTGAATCCAGGTACTGTGTGTTTATCTGTCTGGGTAAACTGATTATTCAGAAAGTGTCCAAATGCTTTCAAAGGCCATTGGAAACAGTGAAGGGTAATGAAAATGCTGATAGCAAAATGTCAATAAAAATAATGAGAATGTCTTATGTTTTAAGGGTGAATATCTCAGCAATGCAAAGTACTGTGTAACAGAAACACTGGCCTCTGGCTTGCTGCCATCTCCAGGAGAAGAAGCAATACACTGTGGCAGTCTCTTATTCATGGCTGGAATGATCCCTCACCAGAATAGGCTGAGATACTGGAGCATCTGTTTAGAAAATGCACGGCACCACCACACAGTATAAACACATAATAAATATTGGCTCCCTTCAACTTTACCTAAGGCAAAAAAAATAACAATCTGATTAATGACATCAGCGGTGTTCAGGATTAATTTTCTGCACCAAAGATATTCTGTGAATGATGTTGCCATTATCCAGATTATTGCCAAATAACCGTATTTTAAAAAGGACTCAAACCAAAACTGCACACATGTGTATGGAGAATTGAATCATATGCAAATGATGTGAATGATGTGAATTGCAGAAACAAGCACATGTAGAAATTTGCACACATACACAAATATATCAAATATGATTCCAAAGTGGGTCAGATGTGACACTTCTGTAACACAAGAGCGCCAAAAGCCACCAACCAAAAAGTAACACACTAATTATGGTCGTGTGATTTCGTTATATTTCAAAAATGCATTTAAAACAAAATTATACATGAAATAGACAAAGCAAAACAAGGAAATCCAAGGCTGTGTGTATGTATATAAGACTAGTTGAGCGTAAATTAGATTATGACCTCCATTTAAGCAGATTACTGGTACCACACACAAGAGATTTTTTATGCAACGCACCACCAAACAGGCAGAGAATTTTTCAGAAACACCTGCAAAAGTCTACAAGGGTGCATGCACATAAATATCCAAGGTGGGAAACTGACTTTTCAAATAGCGAACATCTGCAAATCTGCATCACAATGCTCACAATGGTAGGGAAGATGGATCCAAACTCCTGTGAAATTCAGGTGTCTCGCATTGAGGCAGTCTGATCCAGCAGGACTTGCCCACATAGAACAGAGCATACAGATCTGATCATATCACATCAAAAACATTTCATTGCATCCCTGGCAGGCTTGCGACAATAGTGATACGCAGTCGTCAACGGTTACTAAAGGAAGACAGGTTTGCAAGTATAAATGTCTTCGGTCTCAAGCAAAGGTGACTTGTCAAAGTGCAAAAAGCCCTCAGCGACACAGAAAAGGTCAACCCAGCAGACTGTATTGATATTACTGCTTATTCAAAATGACAAGAGCACAAATGGACACTAGCTTAGTTCCAAATTAGATCAAGGGAGACGCTGCCTACAAGTGAAGTGGATGCACCAATGGAAGATTCATTCAGATCAAGAAAAAAAAGTCAGCACTAGATAAAATCCGTCCAAAATTCAATTATTCAACTTGGAAACGAAGAGAATGTCCCAGTTTGTAAATGGCATTCATTGCTCTGTTCTCTTCTAAAACCGACGATCAACACAGAGGAAATGACACGTAGCTCCATATACTCAACTACAACAGCTATATCAGCAACATCTCTCAACATCACAAACAAACAAACAAATATATGTATGACAGTGAAAAGTAACTGTAATTTTTTGCGGTTTGTTTTTAAACAGGTGTCAGACATCTATGGCATTGATAATACAGAAAATGACGCTTGACGTCTCAGAAATTTCTAAGCTTGCAGTATTCACTAAAATGCAGGCAAGTTTTAAAAGCCATCTCATATATATATATATATAGGACCCTGTCTTTATTTGTTGAAAGTAAACGAAACGGACTGTGGTATTTCATGACATTGTATACAACTGGAATGAAATGGCTTTTGCGAAATAAGCTTACGTGTTAAAATAGTTAAATAATAATGATAATAATTAGTGTTGTTGTTCTTTTATCCGCAGCAAAGCACATTCTCCGTTCGCAAAAAATTAAATAATACGATAAAGCTGTGAAGTTGGACAGCGTTTCAGATAGACAGAGACAGATACGGGCAAGTTAATGCGGCGAACTTAAGGACAAACGCCGCAATAAGCAGATTTTCAATAGCCGGAGCAATCTCCTACCTTGATGGCCTTGGAGGACTGGCATTTCACCTGATGCGAAACGCTGGCTGTTTGGTTCATCTTCTGCGCGGTGTGGTACTGTAGCCTCGGTCGCTGAAGCGCTGGAGATCTCCTCAGCGACTCCCCGGAGCGGCGTCCCGGCTGCCCTTCTGGTCCCGATCACTCCGATCGCTTTCAGTCGGATGTGGAGCAAAGTGAGGCAAGTTCAGGGCTCCGCTGAGATGGCAGTAGATCCTCAGCCGGGGAGGGAGGTGAGCGGTGTCTTTGTGCTGGAGGAGCCCCGTCCGGTGCCACCCCCGCGCAACATGCGCTGCTGCAGTGTCTGCACGCAATTAGGAGACGGGGAGAGATGCGCTTTAGCGCGTCTCCCCTTATTACGGCGAGAAACTATGCAGGATGGACAGGGAGAGCTGTAATGCAACGCCGACAGCCCATAAAATGTAATACACATATAACACGATTGTTCATGTACAGTTTAAATTCTAGACTGAGGAGATGATACAGTGGGTGTGTGCTGGGTACCGTGGGAGGTGTTTATTACACATATATAGTTTGCATTTTCCGTCCGTGCCCATGCCTGCGTGATGTCTTTGGGGCGTTGCGATTCCCTAGTGTGTGTCCATGTGTGGTGTGAAGTTGTTCCCTGCCTTGTGCCCTCTGTTTCCTGGGACGGACTCCAGACTCACCCCAACTGTATTGGAGAAACCGGCATAGAAGATGGATGGATGGATGGAAATCAGAGATTCTCTTACTGATCAATAGAGTGTCCGCACAGGCCTCACTGTAATAATCTGTTTGAAGAGTCTGTGTAGTAGTTTCTGTCAGCTACCAATGATTTTTGAAGTGACTGGAGGGACAGTAACCAAACGAGTCACCTCTCTGCTATGCGGAGAGCCCATTTGGGGTGACACAAAAGGGTTCCTATCTGTGGCCATCTTTTCACATGCCCCACCCACAGCAGGGGGATGGTTGAAAATAGGCCTCATTTACACCTCCCAAGATGCTGCGATTTTCAGCCCCCTGAACGCTTTGGCGGGTCCCTCTTGGCTACAGCTCTGCCGTGCCAGCTTTGGCCGCTCGTTACTTTACTCCCACGGCTGAAGACTGTGGAAGTACCACCGCTTCTGAAAATCACCAATTGCCTCGTCCTCTCGGCTGGGATCAAATGAGCGAGCCTTCCCATTCAGAGCAATGAAATTAACATTAGCGGGTACTGTCTCCATGCTACTTCGGTCAACAGCACACTGGTAAATCAATACGAAAATGACTGAAAAATAGGCTGGAGAACATCAGTGGAAACGTACTTAAAAATCTGGCATACTGAGTATGGTCTGGATAAGAGGGTGATACGATCAAGGAGCCCGATGAATGATAGTAATGGGCAGGCCCCTCTTTCCTTATCCTGCTTTTCTGCTCTCATTAAATGCTTAATTTCACTGTAAGTGATTCTTGGCAAATACATGAGGCCAGCAGCTTCTCAGTCCATCTTTCATCTCTGAAAGAAGTATTCGGCCCCCCCAGAAATGTGTGGAAGGCCAGCAGGGGCTGACGGAGTAGTACTGGCCTGGTTCTCCTTCAGGGTGGCTACTCTGGCTCTCATGTGTTCCATAGGTACGTAATTTCACTGCCACAACCGCTGTTGCCCCTGCATGTTGATCACAGCTGCAGACGTATGTCAAAGGTTTTTGGGCTGAATCCTTGTTAAAGTCCTGCTATTGTACTCTCAAGTAAGCAGAGCTGCAGTATCGAGCCCGACAAATGGCTGAAACTGTAAGTGCCTTCATGTGGAAGCTTCTTCTAATTAATGACGATAACTGAATCCTGTACAATATGATCAGTACTGGGGAAGTACAAATCCAGATCAAGGTTTTGTTACAACCAACAAGTTGAGTACTCTGTGACTCTTTATACTACACTTGTTGGTTGTAACAAAACCTTGGTCTGGATTTTTACTTTCTGGACCTGAACTTTTCATCTCTGTCTATAATGGATTATGTTTGTAAGTAATGTCCCCAATACTGGCAATACAGAGTGAATCCTCAGTGTCAGCCTTCAGAGATTTTTTATTGGTCTGCTTTTTGACAGATATTAAGTCTAAAAATAATTTAACTATGCCTTTTGAAATGAGAAGTAAGTCCACAATGATATGATTCTCAAGGGATCTGCAACACCTTGAAGCCTTAAGGAAGTTGTAAAGACCCAGAAGATCACACCCTATGAATCTGACAGATTGCTGACTTGTTACCTTTCACAAGGATGTAAATATAGTAACAGAGCTTTGGAATGCAAACACCTTTCCATCCTGCATAAATTCTCTGTTCATTATTCCAACCAAAAGACCAGCATGAGGAATCGGGCTGTGCATTAGGCTCCTTGCCCCTATAGCCCCTGTGAAATTACCCTTATCTGGAATGAGATACATTAAAATGCAGTTTAAAATAATTCTGCATTGTGATACGCAGTGTATCCATCTGCACTGCACTGGACACTCCAAACTCCTGGTGCGGGATATTCAGAAATAATGCATCTTAAAATATAAGTGCCGTGTGTGAGAATATGTGTGAAATTGTGTAATGTGGCCCATGATGAAGTCGGCAGGGCCAAGGGAAGGAGCTGAAAGCATGACCAGGGAATGTAAGGGGGGCTCCCCCACAAGCTGCCCCAGGGGCCTTTCCAGGCCGAAAAACGCTTAAGACTTCAGAGGATTAGACCATCCACACAGCCCAGGAAAGTCTATCTCAGGTCCGTTAGCCTGGCACTAATAGATTGCACTCAATCAATTGTTTTCAATTGCCTTTGAAAGTAAATATATTGCTCTAGGACTCCTGGCAGCTCATCAGCTTCCGTTCAAGTTTGATGGTGATGTCTGTGATGCCTGGGTTTCAATTAAAACTTTGTGTATCCCTTGTGTGTTCCTATTTCAATAAGCAAGTCCCTGTTAACCCCATGCAGCGTCCATTATATGATGATATAACATTTAATTTAAATAATCTTGTGACCTAAAGTTTTAAAGTTCAAATGCCCAAAAGGCATTCTGATGTTGCTGAGAATCATCCCAGCCTGTGATTTAGAGTTGTCTCGTGTTTCAGCAGGGTGACTCAGTGGGTCTGCTCGTACCCCCAGGCACTGTGGACTCCTCCTACAGTCGTGGATCATGCAGTTAGACGCCCTGGAGTCTCTAAATTGCCTGTAGTGTGTTATTGTCTGTGGTATCCTCTCTAGATTGCACTCCTGCCTTGTGCCCTGTATTTCCTGGCATAGAGTCCAGGCTTCCTGTACTGGATAATGGATGGACCACGTTATAAACATGCCCCAGAAGCTGACCACAACTTAATTGCTTTTATATGTTAACCTGGAATTTCATGACTTAGACCTCTGTTGAAATGCATCATTTCTTATAGTTATAATGTGCCTCTCCATGGCTCGAGAGCCCTGCATACTTTTATTCAATTCAATTCAATGGTTTTTTTAATATAGCGCCTTTCATGACGGAGTCATGAAACAACTGAGGAGAGAAAGCAAAATCTCCCAAGGAGGGAGAGAAAAAAACCTTTGGGGGGTCCAAGGTAAACTGGCTGCATGGTCACATCATTGAAAAAGAACAAAAGCACAGAAGACAAATTTTGACAAATAATGTTTTATGACCTTACTTTTCTTGATTAAGGAAAGCAATACATCCGCACTGTAATACAAAGAGGCCTTCAGTAGTAAAATAGCAGACTGAGGTAGAAATTCAACAAGCCCATCTTGAATGAAGATGACCTCAAGACCTACAGTATGGTGCTTTTCCACTGGCATACAGGAACCAGACTGTACCCGAGCCGTACCACAAAGATACACTAGTTACAAAGCGGTTCCAGCTCGCTTCAATTTTTCACTGCAGAAGGGTCAGCTCGGTAAAGACCTTGCTGGGTTTGGAGAGCGACAGTGACATAAAACTGAAGAGATGCTTGTTTACTCTTCACGCAGTGCACATCATGATTTACTATATGCTAATTTCCACTAGCATGTCTGTGAGAATCGCCATGTTATGTTAGCATCAAACACTAGCAGAATTAGCATTAGCTTAGTGTTAATTTTCATTATGAATCCAATCCATTCAGCTGGTCACTAGGACATTTTTGAGCAGGAGGTTACAAATTTTCAAGTTCCAAGTTATCGAGAATGTATCAATACATTGCGATATGGGATACTACTAATAATGAATAAATCTGCTTCTTTCTTGTCTCCATGCATTTCGACCAATCAAAATCGTGTCACCAGACTGCGGTCTCACACTTCCGTGCGATTGAGTTATCACACCCTGTCAAAACAAATGTGACGCAGCCACCTCGGGCTAATCACGCTTTAGTAAATGGGGCCATATGGGCGTGGTTACGGTGTTGGGTACGGCTCACATAATTTGCAATGGAAAACAATCTCTGTTCGCGCTCGGCCTCAGGTACGGCTCAGTTCTTGGTGGCAGTGGAAAAGCAGCGCTAGGCTGATTGGGTGGGAAAATGCAGATGAGTGTTTCCTTAGTAGGCACTCTGGGTTTATTTTGACAGGTGTGATAACTCTCTCGCACTGTTGTGTGAAACCACAGCCTGGTGGCATGCGGGCAACCGTAGCACCCCACCACGCATCGACCATCGATCAATCCAAAGCGATGATTACAGTCACCTGTACAGCAGGGACCCTCTCCGCCAGTGTGAGGGTGCAGCTGTCCCGCTCGCCTAATGACAAAATGGTGAGCTCTGCCTTATTATGCTCGGAGGGTTTGCACCGGGGGATTAAAAGTGTTTGATAATTTGCAAACAGCCCTGGTCCCACAAGGTGACAGGGAACTGTACGGTGGAAGACGGGGACTGTTGTACCTGGATGCATCAAAAGAAGCAACAGCACCTCTGTTTATGACAGTCTCAGTCTCAGCTTCCTGTAAAAGCATGTGACATGTGACACGGAAGCTCCGCAGTCGCACTTGCAAGCTGACCTAAGAAAGGCAGACTGTCAATGTCCAACATATTCAGCCCCTGCCTCATTTTTTCCCGCTAGCTTCTGTTTATATTTTTTTTTACAGATGTGACTTATACTGTTCAGTGACGTATTTTCTCAGATATTAATTGCCCTACAGCAATTAAAATTACTGTTTTTTTTCTTTGCGACACTCTTATTTGACACATCCAGAGAAGCATCACACTGTTTTACAGAAAGAGAAAGAAAATAATTGAAGGTTTACAAATAACAGAGAGCTACTTAACTGGTCGAAACTGATTGCTCTATAACATGCTGTCTGCAGAAGAAGACTACATATTTGCCAAAATGTGTGGGTTTTAATTGAGTGAGATCTGCATCTCTAATGCTGGCCCTGTACCAAGCACAGCTGTGAGAGATTTACTTCTTTAAATAAACGAATCAGTCAGTACGGCAGGTCAGAATGACGGATTGCTTCTTATGACTGAGTCCAGCGCATGCATTTCATACAGCTATATTCAAATTTATTTATTTTGTAAATCTTCAACATTGCTTGTTTAAGGCAAAAAACAACAAAATGTTACTGTCACTGAAAATATCCAACTTTAAACTTCAAAGAATTAAATGTTATTGTATGCTGGCATAGGCGGAGTGGTGGCTCTGAGGACAGGAATCTGTCGGTTTGAATCCCGTGAATGCCAGGAGTGATTCTATTCTGTTGGGCCCTTGAGCAAGGCCCTTAACCTGCAATTGCTCTGTTCTGGGTTTGATGTTAATCTGCAAGCAGGTCCTCCAAGTTTCAAGAGAAAATTTGTGGGTTGCTGGTAGGATTGGCACTTCAGCCACCGGGAAAAAAAACTCACACTGTTCCATTCAAACTAGTGTGGTGCTGAGGTACCACTTGCTACCCTCCGGTTCTCATCCCTGAGGTGGTTTGCTGTGTAGTGGCTGTGCCATTGCATAGTATCAGTGCGAGCTCCTTACCTCATATGTTCATCATTTTGCCTATTTGTTTTAAAAATTTCTTTTGGGTGTTATTTTAGATAAGTGGTTATGGAAAATGGATGGATATGATTACAGAAATTCTGCATATTATTTAAATAAATAATATACAATATTCAAAAGACTAAAATGGATATATGGATTTTTTTTTTCAAAGTTTAACATGGGTATTTCAATCTTCTTTATAGGAATGTGGTTTTGTAAATAATTTACAGGAATGAAGTCCATTAATGTGCAAAAAAGATTCTGGCATGAATTCCCAATTTTCTGTAATCAGACACCTTGAGCGTGCAGGAAAGAGGAGAGAGTGGGTGTTGGTACTAAAATAGCAAGGCCCTCTCTAACTGGCATGAGGTACACAAACAACAGAAGAAATAACAGACTCACAGCCCACTGGGTGATGTTTGCTAAATACAAATGCAGTCAGGCAATGCACTTCTCATTAGCCTGATACATGCTAATACCCATTTGCTCTATAGAATTTTCCAGAAAGGCTCCAGCTGCAGCCACTCTGTTATAGTAAGGAAACGTGCATTAAATACACCATTGTTCATGGACTTTTGAATAAATGGCTTTAAAGCCCTGGTGTGCTGGAGCATTTGGCTGGAATATGAGACGGAAGATCAGTGTGAGTGCAGTAACCTTGAGGAATCCACTTTTCCACCTGCATTCTGTTAATCCTCCTGGGGTGGAAGGGCACCCGATCCACAGAGTAGCCATGCTTTGTAAACCATTTTGACGTTTTCTCACAGCCTATGTGGAAAGTACCTCTGTAGCAAGGTCTGAATTTTTTCACATCCATGTATTTTTACATAAGCTCACCATTTTCTCGCCAAGAAAGACAGGGATAAAATTATATACAAAAAGAGAACGACATGCGCAGGACTGAGCTGACATATTTATGATTAACTTTTTGTGTCACTTTGTGTCACTCCGGGTGCCTGAAAAGTTTTGCAAAGAGAGCCTGGGATTTTATTTAAGTCCTGGCTGGCACATCAGAATCACAGATACACTGTGGTAATTGATAAGTTATGCCGTACATGATGTTCATTCATTATGGCTATTTATGGGGATACTGAAGCAG
Organism: Mormyrops boulengeri; assembly: GCA_026781065.1. NCBI lineage: Eukaryota > Metazoa > Chordata > Actinopteri > Osteoglossiformes > Mormyridae > Mormyrops > Mormyrops boulengeri. The sequence goes on along the minus strand of JAODLD010000040.1, from coordinate 17,843,432 downwards.
TGAAAAAAATATGTTTTTGTGTATTAAATGCATTGAAGACAGTTTTCTGAGTAAGAAAATCTAAACAGAATTTTACTGTGAAACAAGCAATGTGTACAATGGTGAGCTACGTCAATGGCTTGGCAGAGAAGTCAAATGAACAGCAATGAAATTACCTAGGTGGTGTGTTCACCAGGACAGTGCTGATTGGCCAAGAGCGGGAACTGCACCTGGGGATGGTGTGCAAACTATTTGATCTTATTTACTGTTATTTACTATCTAAGGTTTAGAAAAGTGGATTGAAGGGATTGATTCTTGTGCAGATTGCTTTTATGGTTTATAACACAAACAGATAAAGGGTGAGATCAATGACAGACTGATAAATTGGAGAGAGCCCTCCAGTTCCACACCAGTTAAAATCTGTGTTCTGAAAGTATCAAAGGTTGGCAAGCTCAGGAGGCGTTGGATGGGCTGTGGAAAGCCATCTTCAGCCCAGAAATGATCTAGTGGCAAATCATCTGATAGCCCTCCTGCCAGAATCTGTGAAGTTGAACATTTTTTTTAACACCCTAAAACAGACAGCTTGTTCCAATGAAATGCTGAAAGACAGTCCGTTTTATCCTGGAATCTATATTTCTAGGAGCAATACATTGAGAGGGATGCATGCCAGTATAGAAACTAGACATGTTAAGCCTATATTTTCATTAATATTAAGGACATATCAGTAGAGGTGCAGCAAAAAAATCGCAGGGCTGCAGCAAAAAACAGAAGGAGTGCATACGGTCAGGGGTAGCAGCCTGTAACAGGGAACTGTTACATACAGACAGCTCAGACACCAAACCGGTGGTTGGTGGTGTTTTGGACCGAGGAAAGGGATTCTGAGGTTGTAAGCAGGAGAAGATGTGATCCAGGGACGACAGAAGGCCTGATTGTGATTTTCAGCCCTTCAGCCTTTTTATTGTGTATAGATTGAGAAGGATGGAGGAGAGGATTCTGGGTAAGCAATACTAGGGTTTGAACGTGATCTAGGCCTCAAATGAAGGCATGTAGCATTCCGCGTAAGCTGGAGCTCTCTTATGGTGCAGGCAGACCATTCACTCAAGTCCGCTGATGTGTTTAATTGGCCTAATGACTTTATTCCTTGTGGTGTTTGGATCTGAATGGCTCTTCTGTTAGGTTTTTGCAGTGTTTTGTAGCGTGATGTACAACTCTGGCTTCAATGTTAATTTGCACTTGTCACTGGCGCCACATTGGAAGCTCAGCCCAGCAGTACCTAAGTGGACTCCTTGACAGCTGTATGCTGGTGATATATTATCTGTCTCATTTGTTCATCACGCTGGACAAAATCATCTGGCAAATAAATAAACGTAAATGCAAACTTTTTTTTCTAGAATACCTACAGTGCCAAATAATATTTCAACAGTTTTTCAAATGTTCTTGCTTCCTGTTTAAGATGCATTAAATTTCCACCTTTATCTGCAAAGTGATAAGAAGCAGGAAATCATAAAAATAGCATTTGCCTTGAAGACAATATAGCACTACAAACACAATCCTGTATTTTAACCTGAAAACCATAAAATGTTGTCTGTGGCTGGGCATCCATCAGTCAGCCTTTTGGATAATGCTGACAGTCATGGTGGACTGAGTAACATAAGTAGGGGTTCTGCTAGAGATTTTGGGGCCTCATAAAAGCTTATCATATTGGCCAAGAGCAGCAACCTCACCTGGGGATGGAGTGCAAACTATGGAGCCCCAACCCAGTCTAATCTAATTACGTTCCAAAATTTTCAGGGGTCCTGTTACTCAGGGGTCCTTGGAATCATCAGAGGTCAGGGGGAATTAAATAAGACTGTATCTCCGGCAAGGGTATCACAAATACACACACACACACACACACACACACTTTAGCATACATAGGAATGCAGACTGCTTAACACAGCCCTCTGAGAAACAGTGGTGAAGTAGTCAGTATTACAGAGTGCTCTCAAAAGTTGCATCAGTCTGAGGCCCTGTTTTGAGGAACACAAGCTGCTACAGAGTCAATCTAATCAACTTTACACTGTCCTGTGCTGCTTATTGTGGTATGACTCTCCAGAGAAAACAGTGCAAGAGAATTCAGATAAGATAGGAGGGCCCTATGTCGCTCTGAAAGACGCAGAAAACACCAGTTACCTAGATGAAAAAAGCATCTTAACAGACCCAATAATACGGTACTCTGGCCCATTTACAGTCTACCTTCACTATTAATCCATGATTTATTTTTTTTAATGGAAAAAAAAATATTTAAAATAACTGCACATAGAAGTGGCACAGGGGCTCTGTGGGTAGTACAGTAGACTCACATCCCCCAGTCTGTTAAGTGGATTCAGCCCCCTGGCTGAGTGTGTGTGCAGTTTGCATGATCTCATGTTTATGCGGTTCTCCTTCAGGTACACTGGGTTCTTTGCCTAGCCCAAAACGGTATAAGCACGGCTACCTGTAAACAAATACATTCTGATAACTAGAAGCACTTGGCGGCCTGGATAAATCCACTTACAATGGACCATGTGTGTATGGAGAAGAGCAGGATTTGCCACTAGAATTCAAATGAATTATTCTGAACATGCTATTGACATAAGTGATCTCTTTTCCTGATCAAGTTAACAATGTCCAAGAGACTGCAATTGACCTAATGTGACTCCCTTTTAAGCATGATCCGTAGGTTACCTGGACACGCATGTGTGATTATGTGAAGTGTGTCCCACTGTCTATGCAGAGAAATCGATGTAAACCTGGAGAGGACAGGGAAAACGTGCCTGGAAGAGGTTGTGAGAGACAGGCAGTTATAGAAACTGACAACAGGCTCGCATGGCAAGTGAAACTGAGCAGCCTTCCACAGCACAACCCTGACATCGTGACTGTCCCATCATATTAGGCTCGGGGCTGCAGTGGGTGGATTCAGAGCTGTGGATTTGATTCCCAGCACCAGCTACATGGTTGTGTGGAGTTTGTATGCTCTCCCTGTGTTTGTGTGGAGTTTGCGTGATCTCCCCATGTTTGTGTGGAGTTTGTATGCTCTCCCTGTGTTTCTGTGGAGTTTGCGTGCACTCCCCATGTTTGTGTGGAGTTTGCGTGATCTCCCCATGTTTGTGTGGAGTTTGTATGCTCTCCTTGTGTTTGTGTGGAGTTTGCGTGATCTCCCTGTGTTTGTGTGGAGTTTGCATGATATCCCCATGTTTGTGTGGAGTTTGCATGATCTCCCCATGTTTGTGTGGAATTTGCGTGATCTCCCCATGTTTTTGTGGAGTTTGCGTGCACTCCCCATGTTTTTGTGGACTTTGCGTGATATCCCCATGTTTGTGTGGAGTTTGCATGATCTCCCCATGTTTGTGTGGAGTTTGCGTGATCTCCCCGTGTTTTTGTGGGGTTTGCGTGCTCTCCCCATGTTTTTGTGGACTTTGCGTGATCTCCGCGTGTTTGTGTGGAGTTTGCGTGATCTCCCCATGTTTGTGTGGAGTTTGCGTGATCTCCTTGTGTTTGGGTGGAGTTTGCATGATCTCCCCATGTTTGTGTGGAGTTTGGATGCTCTCCTTGTGTTTGTGTGGAGTTCGCGTGATCTCCCCATGTTTGTGTGGAGTTTGCATGATCTCCCCATGTTTGTGTGGAATTTGCGTGTTCTCCCCATGTTTTTGTGGAGTTCGCGTGATCTCCCCATGTTTTTGTGGAGTTTGTGTGATCTCCCCATGTTTGTGTGGAGTTTGCGTGCTCTCCCTGTGTTTGTATGGAGTTTGCGTGATCCCCCCATGTTTTTGTGGACTTTGCGTGCTCTCTCCATGTTTGTGTGGAGTTTGCATGCTCTCCTTGTGTTTGTGTGAAGTTTTCATGATCTCCCCATGTTTGTGTGGAGTTTGCGTGCTGTTCTTTTGTTTGTGTGGAGTTTGCGTGGTCTCCCCATGTTTGTGTGGAGTTTGCATGTTCTCCTTGGGTTTGGGTGAAGTTTGCATGATCTCCCCATGTTTGTGTGGAGTTTGCATGGTCTCCCCATGTTTGTGTGGAGCTTGCGTGGTACAAAAATCTTCACATTGGCCCGCTGTCTATTAAGAAAAAAAATCATTTCAGACTACTTTTTTTTTTACTGAACTAGTCCAGCTGGCTAGTAGTAAAAATTCTTAGGTACTATCCCTGTGTGTGATGCTGTGTCACTGAGTGTGTGCTGTACCGTGGAGTGGCGTCCTGTCCAGTGTCCCCTGTGTTTCCTGGGATAAGCTCCAGCCTCAATGTGACCCTGTACTGGGTAAGTGGCTATGGAAGATGGATGGATGGATAAATCAATAGACCCTGAGTATTTCAGGACAAGCCTGAAAAACTAGTGCACATAAATTTAAATGATAAGCCTCAAAAGACGCATAAAGCCGTGTCATCACCACAGAATGCGAATGAATGTGTCAGGGCACATGTTACTTTGAATAATGCTCTTTTAATGTCAAATAAATTGGGGAAATTATAAGAAATTATGCCTGCTACGTTATTTCCAAAAGCTGTTTATTGTGCATGCAAAATAGAGTGTGAACAGTTTGGGGCTATAGGAAATGAACAGCAGGCCAACACTGCAAACATGGCTTGCGAGGGAGAACAGGCCTCCGTCAGACTGTTAAAAGGCCTCGACACCAACACATTCTTTTTGTGTGTGATATGTTGCCTTGGTTACTATCTGTGGATGGAATGGTTAACGAATCTGGGTAAGAACTGCATCAGGGTCAGGCTCCACATCATTATGCTTTGCTTATAAACTGTATGAAGAATGCAAAATATTCAGCAATTTATGTTCCTTTTAGACAATTCTGTTCACATACATCAGCTTCTGTTCACAAATTTATGTGCAGTACTACACATTCTATTTATTGCCTTCAAACTACAGTCTGTGCTCATAATTATTAATTTGCTTAGCAGATGTGTGGAAACTCCAGTATTTGCAGTCCATTGGGCATGCTTGTGTTTTGTCCCTTCAAAGATCTTAATTAATGAACTGTTTTGCAGTGATTGAGTTGCTGATTAAATGAATTCCGTGATTTAACCACCTTAAATGGAACATATTACTTTGGAGATATAATTACTCTGCTGCATTAAACTTAATTTGTTAATTGTTATTAGAAAATTGTTAACGTGCAAAGTTCCCTTTAATGGAAGAAAAAAAAGACTCTAATAAATTATTATGAATCAATTACGTATATTCAAATGAGTTGCTCAAGAGCTAAAAATAGCTGTTTTTAGTCCATCTTCTCCTTTAAGTAATGCACTGTGACTTTTTTTCTTTTAAACGGCTGTTTTATACATGAGAAATCATGATGGTTTCACCCCTTCTCTGCATCAGGTGGTTGCTGTGAGACTGCATTCAGTGACAAGCTAACTGTTGTCTTGTCACACGGCTAACAATGGTTGCAAAGGAAAAATACTTTGCTACTGTGCCTTCCTCCCACAGGCCAGAAATATGCAGTTAGGCCAACTGGTGTCTTTTAACGTGCGACTGTGCGTGAGTGTGTGCCCTGCGATGGGCTGGCATCCTGTCCGGGGAGTCTCCCTGCGCTTTCTGGGACAGGATCCAGGCTGGCCATGACCCTGCGTCACATAAGCGGTTATAGGAAATGTTTGGATGGACAGATGGATTGGGCCAGAACAATCTTCACCGTCTGTTTGGACAGAGACTGGTAAAGTGGCTTAAAATTTAGATTTTGTGGTCTACAGTCCTAAGTGTTATATACCCATGTAACTATACAGCCTGAAGAAATTAAGTGACCACAGTACAATGTTTTGTTTCGATGTATGTTTGTGCATATGTGCAGTTTGCAGACTGCAGCCTGGTTCTTCTCTGCTTCTCATTAATGAAGGGCTTCTTCCTTGCTTTATGGGTCTTCAGTCCTGCTTCTAGGAGCCTGATACGACCTGTCTTAGCAGTGCACTTCACACCTGCATTTAATGTTTCCCATTCCTTTTGAAGGTCACTCGATGTCATCCTACGATTCATGAGAAACTGTTGGATAAGTTAACGGTCATCTTTAGCATTAGAAAGTCACTATCGCCCTTTACCTGGCTGGTTTCTGGTCGTTCCTAGTATTTCCTACTTCACCTTATATCTGCGCACTGCTGTCTTAGAAATTTTGAACCTGGAGACAACCTGCTGCTCAGCGTTGCCTAATGCCAGCAGAACCACGATTACACCAGGACTTAAAAATGCAGATTTGCTAAAGAATATAGAGTGTTCTCAATTTTTTCCATGGCTGTGTATATCATTTACAAACTGAATTTACAGCACCTTCTACATGAATAAAATTCTTGAAGAGAATCGCAAAAAATATTTTAATTTAAGCAGTACCTCCAAATTTCAGTGCCGTTTATGATTTTGCCTCTGTAGAGACTCATGTTTTTGCTGTTTGTTCTATAACAGAATTAGCAGGCCCTGCTGTGAGATTTCCTATCTCTACGGTAAAAAAATCATTTTAATTAGACTGCCCATTGACCTTGTGCTTTATTTAATGTGTCCGGCGCAGTCTCTGCCCTGGTCTGGGGTCTTTATTGTAATGGAAAAAAACAAGTCCTGATCTGGTGCTTGTTCCTCTGGCCTTATTTAACCTTGTCTGCAGCACCACGGAAAAATAACTGCATCACTTGTAGGCTCAGGGGCTGGTTCACATGATGCCGCTACTGACCTGCTGAGGCACAGAGAGCAACAGGAGCACCCTGAAACACATTCATTACTGAGACACCTAGACTCATTAAGCTTCCAATATGAATTGCTTCAATAACCGAAGCTTCCTACCACATGGGCTTCATTTAAGCTAGGACAGGCATATTAAGATATAGCAGCAAGTATGTCGTTGTAAGTTAATTAACGCCTTTGCATTATTGACAGGGAATTAGAGGGAGCAGCTAGTGAACTTCAGAAGTTGGAGCTTTGCAAAGAACTTGCGATACTTATTAAGAAGGAATAATGCAATGCATCCTTTTCCAGAGATGAATGAATGATTGATTCGGCTGGAAAAAGAGCTTTTGTGACCGCAACAGCAGTGCTTCAGTTAAAAGGACTGGGGCAATTTATGCAACAAAGAGACTTGCGTGTGTTTGATTCGCAGAGTTAAGTTTCCCGTCCTGGAGAGCGACCGGTGTGCCTCCGTATGATGAATAATCGATGCGATAATCACTTTCAGTACGGCGCCGAGGTTAAACGTGATTTCTCTAGAGGATCCCTAAATGACGTTAGTCCAGACGACATGCAGGCTGCTTCTCCTTATTCTGTCACCACTTCTCCTCCATGCTTACTCTGTAATCTTTTCCACTGGCTTGAGCACCGAGTTGCCCTGGAGGGGAAACCTGTTAGCAAAAGTGAGACACGTCTCATAATTGGGAGACCAGCGTTCGCTGCGGACTGTTGGTAACCCCGGCTCTGTATGTCTTGCTTCTTACACTCTGTGGCTTTAGATTTTGTTGCTGGCACACGCAAAAAGACACTCCTTCAGTAGTGACTAGGAGAACAGTTACTGAAGCCTGAGGATAGATTGCATCACTCTTACTGTCTGCAGCAGCCTGCTGTTAAAGACGACAGACGCCTACCGAATATCACACGCTCACAGATAATCCTTAATCTGAGCAATGTGTGTTTGCCGGATGATTACGCACATATATTAAACAAGCATCACTATCTTGATAAAACACCAGACATCACTGCTCATAAGCCTTGGAAACACATTGTTTAATATGAAATCTAAGATTTATGTCATTTTAGTATTTCTCCTCATGTTTGCGGCTGGGTTGCTGAAAATATGCTATGCTCTTCAAACATTTCAAGCATTCTTTATTAGTGGGGAAATTGATATTGCAAAAGAGAAAAAAAATGGTTAACCTGAGAAGGAGAAAGCCCTTAGAACAGAATATCAGGCCCGGTATATGAGAGGAGGCAGTAAAATGGTGCAAGGCGTGACCAGGTCACATGAGGTCCCCGTCGCTGCTTATCTGGTCGTGTCGGAACGTAAGAACGGACAGAACCGGCGGGTGTATGTTGAAAGAGAAGCTTTGCCGCGTTCTGTCTATCTGTGGGAAAAACAGAATTATGTCCACTACGGGTGCGCCTGAATCCCATGGTCCGTTGTAGGGTCAAACGGATAATCCGCCATCATTCTGGGCAACTGCTTCAGAGGCTCAGCTAACAAGCAGAACGGCGCCATCTGTATCCTCTGCTTTACAATTTGCCAATTAGTTTCAGAAAATATGCTAACAAATCTGCCACATTCTCTTTTTAATATGTAATTATGCTCACAGTTTCCATTGACAGGGAAACAAAACTTCGGTATGCAACTATGTTTAAAGATAACAGTTGTTTTAAATATAATAGAATTGTCAGGCCGATGTTGTACAGACTAAAACAGGTATCTGAATGTATATATAAATAAATATATAAGCAGAATGTTTCTGAGATTCATGCATACTACACTCCACTTGAATAAGAATACCAGATTGTATCAGCAGAAGTGTTTGTGTTGAGTAAAGTCCGCTTTGTTAGAGATGTATAGAGATGATTGAGAGATTTTGCATTTGAGTTTTTGCCTACTTGTGGTGATATATTGTCATATATAGTGACCATTTTAGATAAAATGAATGCAGCAATTCTTAAAATATGCTATATATTTGGAGGGTAGGTTAAAATACAAGAAACGTGGAACCAAATTTTCCTTCAAAGATCCATCTATCCATCGATCCATCCATGTTCAAATGGCTTGTTCAGCAGTGTTATGGTTTTTCCTGTATTATATAAAAAAATTCTTTAAGTCTACATGTGTTTACAGTATGTAGAGGTTTTTATTATTTTGTAAGATAACATTTTACTGGATATCTTTTAAATGAAACACACGTTATTTGGTTTGATTCTCTCCATATTTTCTATTAGTATGATTACTTGTATAATCTTTTGTGAAGCCTGTATAGTTTGCATAGGATCTGTTGTTAATTTTGAATATATATATATATATATACACACACACACACACACATGTGTGCAATGTAATGTAATGTAATGTGCAAATGTAATTGATAATTCTTCTCTTGGAATCTTTTAATGATATTTCAAATAATGCCTTTTCCATTTTTAGTAAATTCAGTATTATCATATTTTGTTATTTAATAACATAGCAAAATAACATTAGAATAATTAGAAGTTAATGACATTAATTTATAGAAGGCAAAACACAGCTAATTAAATGGACCTGCAGTAAGGTTTGGCATGATATCAGCATGATTGCTCTCTATCAGAAGTGTGTTGGTAGAATATCTGCCCGTCCTTATGTTGTGTTTGATGGGTTTGTGTAACAAATTGTTTTTTCCAGTTTCAGACAGGAAACAATGAACAATATGTCTCACAGTTTCCACTGGATTGACATTTAAAAAACATGATTCAGTTTCTCTTTTTCCCCATGTCGCACTGTAGGGTTAACCATTGAATAACATAGTAATACTCCACACAAAAGTGTAGCGCCAACAGCACACCTCCATCACAACTGTGTTATTGACAGTAATACTCCATTCAGACTGTGGTACCAACAGCACAACCCCATCCAAACTGCGGATTTGAAAGTCATACTCCATCCGGACTGTAGCATTAACAGTAAAACCCTATTCGAATAGTGTTATTGACAGTAATTCTCCATCCAGATTGTAGCATTAACAGTAATACCCTGTTCAAACTGTGATATTGATAGCAATACTCCATCCAGACTATAGTATTAACAGTAATACCTGGTCTATACTGTGGTATTAATAGTAATACTTTACCTAGACTGTAGTATTAACAGTACTACCCTATCCAAACTGTGGTATTGATAGTAATACTCCATCCAGACTATAGTATTAACAGTAATACCTGGTCTATACTGTGGTATTAATAGTAATACTTTACCTAGACTGTAGTATTAACAGTACTACCCTATCCAAACTGTGGTATTGATAGTAATACTCCATCCAGACTATAGTATTAACAGTAATACCTGGTCTATACTGTGGTATTAATAGTAATACTGTACCTAGACTGTAGTATTAACAGTACTACCCTATCCAAACTGTGGTATTGATAGTTATACTCCTAATAATCTTTGCTTCACCATCAGTCCTGTTCATATGTTTTGCTAGAGCTTCAGGAATTACAAGAAGAATTAAACGATTAATCATACAAAGGGTTGTGTGGACCTGTGTTTTCTCCAATCATCTCGAGGGCTGCTCATCCCGCTGTCCGGATCCTGCAGGATGCCGCCATGAATTATTTAAGCATCGCACGAGCATCAGGCGAGAGGCAGCCATTTCCCTTTGTGGTGCTAAAAAATGCATTAAAACCACAACAGTTTTATCTGTCAGGCCATCCTGGGCTTGGACAACCACATAATCAAAGAGGAGGCCTCCTGTCGGCTGACGTGCTGCGCTGAAGTAGAGAGGCGGCGGCTCGCTGTAAACTGTCAAATGGGAGGAATACTCACATGCCTTTATAAGGCTTACTGCATCTGGGGCAGAACAGGGGCCCGGCTCACACCGTGTGTGTGTCTGTGTGTGTGGGGTATATATTGCATCATGTATATAATACATTGTGGTGACTACTGTAAATGTCTCCACAATACGATAAAAACCTGTTGGAGATCATTATTTTAGTCCCCGCAATGGGAAACTCAATTTTATAAAAATTGAACAAAAAATTCCCAAAATCTTGTATTTTGCTTGGATACTCATGGCTAACGTTACGTCTGGGTAGGGATTAAGGTTGTCATAGTTGGGATTAAGGTTTTGACCATAGAAATCAGTGGAGGGTCTCCAAAAAGACATGAATGTCACCCAATGTGTGGGTGACTTCAGAAAAGCAAAGTTTATGGAGAACTTTGTGTTTTAAAGAATGAATTAATAAAATCTAATAGTGGTGAAATGTTTCAGTGTCAATAACCCCCGACCCCAGGGCAGAGTCTGCACACGCTGGAGAGATTATATCTCTGAGCTGGCCTGGGAACGCCTTGGGATTCCCCCGGAGGAGCTGGAGGAGGTGGCTGAGGAGCGGGAGGTCTGGGCATCCCTGCTTAGACTGCTGCCTCTGTGACCCAGAACTGGATGGATGGATGGATGGATCGATGGATGGATACTTCCTTCACTGCAAATGTTTTTTGGCATACCTTTCCTTTTGGGTCAGTGTGCTTGATGATGCTGAAGAGAGACCGAGTAGGAGGCGTGTTTATCTACAGGTTGGTAGATGCGTTAGACTCTAATCACTGTACATCCTGCCCTGTGACACTGACGGGGCGGATGGCCACCCATGGGGAATGGGTGCATTATTGGATTTCTGCTATTTTGGATGGAGGATGATCATGAAGACACTTCAGTCGGATGTCATCAGCATTCACGGCTCAGTAAGCAGTCAGATGGTTATGCTAGTACACAATGTATGAAACCTTTAACATTTTATATGGTTTTACATGTTACACAAATTCCTTATTTTACATATGTGCCTCATACTTTTTTTTCATGGCCTCTCCATCACTGCTTCTTCACCGCAGTGTTTAACATAACTCAGGGCTTCAGCTAATTTAAATAACATGCATTTTTAAATGCGTTCTCATGAACAGATCAAAGGCAGACTTCATATAGCTGCGAGAACAGCCCTGCTTTAAGCCTCACAGCATCCGCGCTGCAGTCATGAGAATAGCCTTCCTGAACATACATGTTCTTCATCTCTGTCTGTGGGTCATTCTGCCTGCTGGCATATTTTATAGCTCTTTCTGCTTCTGGGGTCCTGCTTAATGTAACTATAAGTTCCTCCATCTTATCTTGCCTTAACAGTGATAAAAACTTAAGAAAATTGCCTGCACTATTTCTGCCAAAAGATGTAACATATGAGAATAATACATCATCTCACTCCTAAAGAAAGGTATCGGCAATAAAAGAGTGGCCATTTTATTTGGAGGGAAATATCCGGTGGTGTTTTTATCTGTTGATAAGGGCTTATTCATTTGTTTGCATCCATCTTCTCTAACCACTTGTCCTATTCAGGGTCATGGGGGGTCCAGAGGCTATGGGTGCAAAGTAGGGAGCAACCCAGGATGGGGCACCAATCCATCACAGGACACACTCACACAGGCAATTTGGAAACTCCAATTAACCTCAGCATGTTTTTGGATGGGGGGGGGGGGACCAGATTACCTGGAGGAAACACCCCAACAACTAAGGGAGAACATGCAAACTCCAGACACAGGCAGCCATGGTGGAGACATGTACGCTCGTCCCAGGGAGGGGAGGCAGCAGTGTTAACCACTGCGCCACCAAGCTGCCCCTAATTTGTTTGCATGTTTTACTTAAAAAATTTATTTAGATAAATCTACTATGCAGCGCCATCAGGGTGTGAGTATGTGCTCCTCATGGAGCTGGTTTCATAGACACCCTTTGTTTCGAAGTAGGTGTGGATTTCTATAGCCTCCACGGTTAAGGACAGTGTGGCGTAGTCCATGTCAGCACCCTGGACAGCAGCTTCCACTCTCGCTTCACTTCCTCTGCTACGTGTGGGGAAGAGGCAAAGCAGAAGCTGATGATGGAAGCCGATGATGGTTCACACCTGCGGCTCCTCAGGCGTCTCAAGGGCCGCCAAGGGAGAGTGAGCTCCGTTTGCTCGACCAAGACAATCGGCTTACGCTTACCGCCGCCGCCAATACGGCTGCCAGGGCAAACCGGGCCAGCTTTCGGCATCCAGGACTCACCCGTGCAGGCTGCTAATCAGCCCCAAATCAGCCACACTTCAGGTGTGGACTAGCTGAGGCTACCTGAGAACATAAGCCACTGCCACAGCACTCTGATTTCCCCGGAGCCACAACAGGCAAAGAGTCAAAAATGTGAGCTGTGTGCATTTATTATAAAAAAAAATGTCTTTTATGCAATTAAAATAAGCCAGTAAGGTTTAGATTTAAATGATGCAATGCTCTTTGGGAATATCCCTTGTCTGTATAATGAGAAAAGGGAAAGAGGATTAAAAACACCTTTCATTTGAAGTATGACTACGAAAAATGCCTAAATTTGAAATCCACCAGTGTAATGTTGTTTTGGATACATTTCACGAGTTTGGTAACAAATTTAAGGTCAGTTTCTTTGTTTTCAAGAGAGAGCTGAGCCTGTTACACAAGTTAGATATTTCCCATGTGTTATACGGTGGGAGTGTCTCTCTATGCGGCCTCCTCGCTTGGAACACTTACGTAACGCACTGGTCCTTCACACATTCTTCAGATCTCTGGCCCTGAACAGAGTAACTCTCTAATGTCTGGATTAGTATAATGACTGTATTTCTCAGACCCGGCACACGTAAGTTTATTTGGCTCTGAACATGCCATCTGTCCACATTCTTCTCAAAAAGATTCTGCAAGCAGCATGTGTGACGAGGACCCTAGAGAAACACGAGCAAAACTCCAAACCAAAGGGCGGTGTGCTCTGGGTGAGGGTCACACGCTGCTGGCTTGGGGCATTCTGTGTAAGTAGGTGTTGTGCAGGGGCAGTTGGACTGTGGACTGGTATGCTTGTGATGCACTGCACTGTTTGTCACTTTGAACAAAAGCGTCTGCTAAATAAATAAATGTGAAGCACTATAGTGAAGGCTGTATGTGAAGTGCTGTGTATCACATTTAGTCAACCACAGGAGGTGTGGGTGTTGCACTGGAAGGCGACTTTGGTAAAATGGGAGCACTCTTCCACCAGGTATGTCACTCAGATGTCAGACAAAAACCAGCGGCATTTATCAGCAATCTGTGGGAGTTTAATGCTGGCAAACTGAATATGGAAAATGTTGTATTTTAGCCTTGAGTGAAGGCAACTCTCTGCTCTCCTCAGTGATTTCAGACAATTATGGGATGTCAAGTGGCTATACCAAGAGATGAGCAACAGAATTGGCTTGCGTGTTGTGTCACTGTAAGAAGGTTTCAAGAAATATGAAATGCAATTTTAATGCTCGTTTTTATTCTGCACTAAACTAGAAATAAAGTCACTCTATAGAATTCCACAAAATAATAAATAAACACAGCAATGCTATTTTATATTAAGAATATCAAGAAGAGCTGTTATGTTTTTTATTATTATTAATAACCATCCATCTTACAACCACTTACCCAGTATGGGAAGGCGGGGGGGTGTGTATCCTAGGCAGCATTGGCCGCAAGACAGGGTGACACCCTGGACAGGATACCTGATATTATTGTTAATATGTTAAATGGCATTGTCTTATGCTAATGTGATAGCAAGAAAATGAACAATTTCTAGCTTTCCAATGGATAGCGTTTCAGGTGGCAAAGCTACCTGACAGGGTACCCAATATCACGCTGATGTTACTTTTCATTATCTGACAAGTAAAAGGTTAACTGGTGATTGAATCCTTTCTTGGGTCCCGGCAGACGGCATTAATGACAGACAGCGGAGAGATGCAGATTGCATTAGTGGATTCGTTCGGTTTCGGCTCATGACATTTCGTCCGCCGGGACTGAGCGAGAGCGGGAGCAGGCTGCTGAGTGGGCGTGAGCGTGGGGAGATGGTACAGGAAGTACAACAGATTGGCTTGGGAGGAGGCCCAATGAGGCCGCGACCAGCAAATATTTACGAAAAGGGATCGCTAACGACACACTGCAGTGATGCTGCGGAATGTGCGCGTAAAGGAAGCGCGCATGCATTGGTGAGACTGCTGTCGGTCTTCCAAAAACCGACCATGCAGCATAGGGTCACACCCTGGAAGCAGAGACTAAAAAGCTGTGGAGCTCTTGGACTGGGATGCCAGCCTATGGCACACGCATACATATTGACACACTACAGGCAGTTCAGAGACACCAAATCCCCAAACCATATGGTGGAAATGAGGGGAAAACATGCACACGCACAGATTCGGGGGCGGGATTCCATCGGCCCTCCTGGGGCTGTGAGGCAGCAGCTCTACCCAGGCAGCCACATGTGTAATATTTACCTTCAGCGGGTCCCGGAAAATGTCCTCTTAATAATGAAATGTAGCTCATGGGAGTTTTATTTACACAAAAATTTTCTGAGGGTAGAAGGAAAAATGACTGGTTGAGAGAGATAACCAAGCATACTGTAGAGGAGATGGGTCCAAGCAGCTAGAGGAGGTGGGACCAACCAAGATGTCTTGGTCCCACCTCCTCCAGTTCCTTGGATCCACCTCCACTACAATATTATTAGTTATCTCTCTCAACAGTCATTTTTCCTTCTGCCCTCAGAACATTTTTGTGCAAGTAAAACTCCCACGAGCTCAAATGTACGGTACTCAGTGAATATTATGAGCACAAGACCCTAGAAATCAATGACTTACTGGGGCATTCTTGTGTCTCTCTTAACCAATTGTAATTGCTTTCATCTTCTGCATATGATGATACACTGTAAATGAAATGCAGATAAGTCGAAGTATAAATGATAACATAAATGTGTTCTATCTGTGTTTCAGAATAGTTGTTTTGGGTTGTCTGGTAATAGATAGTTCCCTTAAATTTACAGTCCTGATGTTTGTCACACATATACATACATACAGGGGTTCCCAACAATACCAACATAACACAAAGCCAAGCTTTGGGGTGTGTGTGTGTGTGTGTGTGTGTGGGGGGGGGGGGATATCACATTTGTATTTTTTGAGTCCACTAGTTGGTGACCTCTGACATACAGTTTTTAGTTGATGGACAGCGAATCACCAGTTTGATAAGTAGTGCGATGTTTGCCAGGCGAATACTTTCAGCAAACAGTTGTTCACATGACGAAGGAAGGCATGACCTCCAGCTAGCATATGACTAATCAGTGGAAATCAGCCTCATTCTCTCTATTCTGTGACAATACTCTGTGAAACTATTATTCATGTTACAGTTTAGATCATGGATGATTTACAAAACGCCCTAGAGCTCTGTTGAAATGAGGCTTTGTGGGTGTTTCTTGGCTCAATGGGCTCTTTACTACTCGCCTGTGGTTGTTTTGACGTATTGATGAAACTCTGTTATTACTGCTGAGCATGAAGACTAGAGACCATAAAGTGTTAATTTAGGGTGCTGGAGTTCAAATCGTGCTAAGCGCGGAGTAATTGATCTCAGATAGGTGTGTGGCACTTCATTGTCAAATCGTTATGATTTGTGATTAGATAAGTACAGAAATGAGGTTTTATTGAGGAGCAGTAAAATGCAGATAGCAAATATTAATCTTATCTGTGTAACCCTGGAAAGTGGGATATTCTACTTGCCAACAATATCCAAGAAGAGTAGCAAGTGTGAAGTAGAGCAGCATGTATATAGATATATATGTACATGTAACATAAACATATCTATATTTTACAATCATTCATTCTGTATTTCCTGGCCTCACCTTATATTCCGGACTACTTCATGTATAATTTTGCACACAAGCATAATTTAAATTCATATTTATAATTTATTTATAGTCTATTTATAATTTATTGCATTTACTCTGTTTGTAAAGTCAAATTTAATGTAATATATGAAGGGGGAATTGCTATTAATACAAGTACAGAGACAGAATTTCCTCAGTAAATATCTAGCTTAGTGTCTGTGATTATGGTGTGACCGGGGGGGCGGGGGGGTGTGGGAGGCATATTCATTCCCTCTTGAGAGAGTGTCGATTGTACCAAACCGCCCACAAACCTCAGGCCCGCCATCCAGACATCCACAAAGTAATTATCCCCTGGTCACTGAATTGAATAACGGCGTGCATCTCTTTAAAAACGAGCACTTGTTTAAACTTCCAGAAAAGTCCACTTTGATGTGTTTTTCCTCTTGTCTCCTTCAGTCAGACAAACCCCATCTTCATGTCCTCATCATGCATTCACAAGCAAGGCCATGTCTCTCCACAGCTCCCGTGTTCAATACGCTAGCGGTAGCAGCCTTTTTAAGGATTCCTTTTCCCCAAGCCACCGTGGCGTGCACACTATCCTTCTCCCGGCCTCTTCCTGGAAAGCCCCGCCGTTTCCCCTCCTCCTTACCTGGTCTCCCTGCCAGCTGTTCTCTCCGCTCTGGCATCCATCACAGCGGGTGAAGGCTCACACTGCCAAGCTAGGAGGACAGGAGCAGGAACGCGGGTGGTTTTGCACCATCTCCTTCTCACCGTGACCATCCTGGAGGGGAGGAACAAACGGTTTCTGCCAGATGCGTCACAGATGAAGACCCAAATGGATCCGAACGAGCCCCGGGCGATTTATTGTGCTTGGATCTTTTAACAACCACACTCACAGTACATCACAACGATCCAGAGCCAGGGCTGTGTTTCCCAAAACCTTCGTAGTGTTAAGATAATCGTAACTTAATGGAAAACTTAAGTCACATGAAAACACGGGAAAGGGTATAAACGATAATATAAAATAAACATGAAGGACCTAGACGTCTACAAATATGCACGTGTACAATGGACCAAATAGAGCATCATTAGTAGTAAGCAGAGCATCTTTGGCTAAGAAGCCTTGCGAATGCTGCCATTAACAGCAGAAGCAAACCCAACGCCCCCAGAATTATCAGGGCGTCAAAAATGAAACCTCCAGCAAATGTTGTTTCCCCAAAACCGCCCTTGTTTACCTGCAACACGGATGCCTGTTTGCATCTACAATTAGACAAACATGGAGAGCAAATTAATTTCAAATTGATACACTGATTACAATATTTTACAGGCACAATATCAGGATAACAGAGGAAATTACTGTGCAATGTTTACAGGGCTCTAAAACAGCTGAGAGCACAGGAGAGGCGGACGACCGCAGCGTGAGGAACGTCACAATAACAGAACCCCCACGCGTGCTGCGATATCGGATCTGTGGCATCATCACGCTTCCACAGTTCTGGCCCGGAACCAGAAAGCCTGGTACTGCTACAGAGGGCTTCAGTGCTTCTCTAGAGGAGGTCCCATGCTGACTGAAGTGCTGCCTGCATTCCTCCTTATAGGACATCACAGATCACAGGCCTAAATGAGCCTTTTCCAGTCAGTATCTCCTTTATGGCTCATTTATTGCTAGACAAATTTCTTCCCACACAAATGATGACTTAAACTGGACAATTTATAATATAAGGTACTTAATTTTTATGTTATATATAAACTGTGGTCATTTCTTTAGTGTAGGCTTACCTTCAGTACTGAACCAACTAGTCACAATAATAGTATTTTAATTGTATGAAAATGTGTGTGATATATTATGAGCTAAAACTCACTCAGTGAGTATTCAACTCAAATATCAATCAGGGAGAATTATGGCCAAAACATATATGTTGTCATGCTTAAAATGTGTATAAAAGTACGTGTTTCAGGGCTTTTCTTATCTTGATTTACTCTTAACATTAAAGTGATTCAATGCTGATTAGTAATAGAAGCAGACGCACATGAATACACTGATCTCCAATATATTTTTCCCATCTGGGGGAGAAGGTCAGGCTGAGTAAAGCAAATATTCATTCTCCCTAAATTGAGGCAGAGAAGCACCTATGACACTATGGGACACATTTAGTTTAATTCATTATTGCTTTCCCCAACTTTCAGGCTCAACATGAATATGTTGAAAGTAAAACTTATAACTCATAAGCTACAGAGTTTACATTTACATCTACAGTGATCCCCCGCCTGTCGCGGAAGTTACGTTCCAGACCCATCAGCGATAGGTGAAAATCCGCAATATAGAAAGACCATATAAATAAACATCTTTTTATAGTTTAAGCCTCAAAATACCCCTCCCACACGCTTTAAACCCATGTAAACTTATTAAAACACACTTTGCAAACATATAATGTCGTGCTAAGGATATGAGTAACATAATAATAATATGTAATGTATATGTATATATATATACACACATCGCAGAGAACTGTGATGCGTCGGGGAAAAATCCGCAGTATAGCGGGGGCACGACAGCTGAACCGCGATATAGCGGGGGCACGATAGCTGAACCGCGATATAGCAGGGAATCGCTGTATTCATTTAGCTAAAGCTGTTGTCCAAAGTGAGTACAAGAGAGGCAGATAATATATCACAAGGCCCCAGCTGTCGAGGAGCCAACTTACGAACGCATGCCGCTAGGCTGAGCTCCCAGTGATTGACCAGTAACAAGTGCGACTGACCACTGGAGCAAGAGCTGCACACTGTTAGAGCCTAACACGAGTGACGAGTCACATAAAACAGTATGCGGACTAGTTTCCTACAAGATGAGTGAAAAATTCAAGAAAATAGCATCCAGTATTGTCAAGTGAGGCCACAACCAAGAGAGAGTCAGCAAAGACACAACAAGAGGGATCG